>JAPEIZ010140989.1:0-10394 GCA_026122275.1 Junonia oenone
ATGTTAATAAATAATAAATTTAGCTATACTAACACATGCGTATGATATCACATGATCTTTTGATAAGATAAAATACTAATGTCCCCATAGAAAAATGTTAATAAAACTGTAAAATTTCAAAAAATTTGGGCAATGTTGGCATGTTTCACGGTACCGAATTAGGTGAAATGTGAAAGTTTAATTATTTTTGTCTTTGCCAATTTCTTTATTATTTTAGATTAATATTTAGTTTGTTTATTCTGCTTTTGTTGCGACTAACGCATCGATCGCAGACTTGGGCAGCCAATGGGCGAGTGTGACGTCGTGTCTGCGGTGATGGGGGCCCGAGTATATAAGGCCTCGACAGGCCCCACGCGCCCTCTTCTCCTACATATTCAACACATAAAATTGTAAATAGTAATACTTGGTCTTGCTCGTAAATTAAACCATATTAACCAGTCTATGGACTTTTATTACATCCCAACAGCTTTCACGTTTGCATGTAAAGTTGGAAGCCCAGATAAATATTTAAAAAAAATGAGCTGTTCTGGGGGAGGACGAACTTTTTTACCTACAGTGTAAAGCGACATCCAGGAGGGCGAAGCCGCGGGCAAAAACTAATTTGATATAAATAAGTAAGGTGGACAGGGTGGACTGTGTAAGTTGTAGTATTTTAATTTGAAATAAAACAATTCATATGAATAGCTAACAAGTATATTTTTCACTCAGTGTTCCCTATTGAATCTTAATTAACAGATATGAAAACACATTGTATGAAGATTTAAAAAGAATCACATATCGTGTAATAATTTTCATCTACAATCAAAAAATTATAAATATGCGGGTAGTTCTTAAATGTGTATCAATTTGTAAAACTGAAAAATTTATTATTTGACAAAAAGCCACTAAATTAAGAACAGAACAGAACGTTAATTATGAAAACTTTTGATGGATAAGACTCATTTTCCAATGGGTATATCTATTTTTTGGGGTCACTTTATGTCTGATATATTTTAGATACATTTTTTTGTATTCTCAGTACACAACGCTTGATTGAAACAATTCGATGAAAATTATTAAACAATAGTTTATTTATAAAACACTACAAGTGTCGAGTACTTGTGTAAAATTCACGAACATTTTTTTGTTTATATAATCTACATTACAGATAGTATAATTATGTATAGAGAGTCAAATGCTACGATCTTAACTATAGCATAAATATTGAAACATGTTATACTTAAGAATTTTCAGAGATTGTTCTTTATCTTATTGAAGGCTACAATAATTTTGAAAGGTTTTTTTACTACCGTATTTTTTTAAGTGAAAGAGCTATTAAAATTTTAGTTACATAGTAGTACCTATAATAAATAGTTACATTACATGCTTACAGACTACAGAAATTACTGTTTGACAGTTTAAATGTATATGTAATTCATAACACACTCCAAAACCGAATAACAAAATTATTCTTTAAAGACATTACATTGAGTACATTTCATTAATTCATTTTAAAACGATTGCGCTAAAAATGAGGTACATATTATAACAATGGAGAAGTTGTTTTATTATTTGTAATTAATTAAAAACATTTTTTATTATTGTAACTTTCTATGTATAAGCAAGCAACAGTTATCTATGGAATGTATAGAATTTTTTAAAAATGTTGCACCTGTTATTTTAAATTTTATTTAATATTACCTTACAAATATGAAAATTATATTTCGTATATCATACCATAAGGATATTCTTAGTTAAATAGTTTTAAGATATGAAATTCATCACAATTCAATAATTATAAATATTATATTTTTGATGAATGATAAATTTTACTTGAATCTCATAAAATTAATAAATCAAATATTCATACGGTTTATTGAAATAAGCTTTACAATAGGTCAATGAAGTATTGACGAAATAAGTAAATAAGGGTCCTTTCAAATTAGTCGTTTATTGTAATTATTATTATTTTTTTATTTATTAATAAAGGGTTGTCATAATGATAATGTTAAGCCTAGACTATACGCTTGTAGTAAGACGTCTTTGATGACTATGCATTCTCAGACAGTTTATCATGATAAAAAAACAGGTACTACAACGTTACTTTTGCCTTTGTAGGAACCTAGCTGTAGTTTCCTCAGACGCTCTTAGAAGATTGACGTGTAGTAGCTAATATAGCTGTGATTCTTACGGCCCTTACTAGTTTTTTTCTTACTTCTAACTTCCCTTCTTCTTTTTAAGACTGGCAACCTAACTATGGCTAAACAGGTGCTGCAGGTGTCCATTTGCAGCCGTGATCACTAAACACCAACCTACTCATTTGTCCATTATTGAAAAAAAAAATTGTCAAACTTGTATTGCAACGGGACTAAATGCGAGGTTTGCGGTATAAATTTATACACGTGGCTGAGAGTATGTATAGAACGTTTGAGTGAACGCGTACTTGCCTTTATACCCGAAATATCCAAAAACGCAGAGTCTGTTCGTGGTATTTTTTATTCATCAGGAGATTATTTCAATTTATTTATACTTACTAAACAACTTATTTGAAAGTTTCCTTAATATATTTTAGTCATTTAACTTTAAAAGCCTGTATTCGATAATTTGTTTCTATATTGTTCATTTTTTATTCGCTTTTATTAATCAACCCTACAACCCTACAAGTACTTCTAATGGTGAAATTTGATGTAGTATTTGTCATGAATTTGGTCATAGCTATCTTTTATAGTTAAAATGACAATAGATTCCCTTCCACATCACATTAACCACTAGCACCCTAGCGCATTAATACTATAATACACGTCACATAAATATAGTATAAAAAACATAATTTTATAAAAAAAATAAAAAAAAACACTTGAGGATTACCATAACTCTACTTTACTAAAAACATTAATAAATATGACACTTCCTACCTTAATATTCACATTCAAATATAAGACCATGTAATACTTTCTATACTCTAAAGAGAATTGTAAAGAAAATAACATAGTTTAGTTAAAAGAAAAGGTTAATACTTATCACAGCCCGCACCTCGATACAACCATACAATAGACATGTGCAAACCTAAACTGCTGTATTAAAACTTTCATAATAAAGAACAACTATTCCTCTAAAGTATTTCATCAGTTATAAGTCCAATACATACAATTAACTTTTGTCTATAAGGTCCAAATTTGATACAAAATGTATAGATTTTATCATTGAAAATTGGACCTTATAGCAAATTGTTGTATAACATTCCTATGTTTTTCCAGTGATTTTTTTTCAAAAAGTAATTGATTTTTTACAATTTTACTAAATCTCTGTACTCCTCAATTCATTCTAACTTCACACTGAATAAGGACAGAATTTAAATTGTTAATTTGAATATAACAGAAATTAATTTCAAACAAGGAAATATTAAATTTAAAATCACACTAAAACCTAAAAGCTACTGTTAATGAATAGAAACAAAAAATCTTTTTAAATTATCTTACTCCCAAGTTTTTTTCTTTAATTCCAAATTTTCAAACAGTTTTTTTTTCCATATTAAGATGAAATACTGTTATAAGTTACTTATCATACATTATAAATTTTTAATTAGGCTTGAAGTTAGTTTGTTAGTTCTTTACGTGCAAAAGCTTTTTTTTAAAACAGCAGGAAATATTGTATTGATTAACCTGTTAATTCACAGGATTGTATTCTAGATAAAATTAGAATCATGAATTAGATAAAATTTATAGTAACTTTTAATATGTTTCATTATTAAGACTTTGTGTAATTAATTTCTTACGGTTTAAATTTATGATATTGAAAATTTAGTTAATGTCAGTAATCACGATCTCTTAAAGTTTAGAAGGAAATATTAATCAAGTACTTAAACCTTCAAAATTTACTCTTGTTATTTAATTATTATTATTATTATTCATTCCTTTACATCCAACCCATCTTTTTAATAGTATCAAGAAAAATTATAGAGACTTAATATAATAAATATTTTAAATGCTACAGAAAAAATGTATATGGTTGAAATAAAATAAAAAATAAATTATAAAAAAGCTTGTACTTCATAAAAAAACAATTGTAAAATTTATAGAAAAAATATTTTATTACGCTAAAGAAGTGTACTATTTTTTCTGATAATATTATACAACTGGTTTAAACAAAAAATTGACAAAATTATTTTTTTAAAATCACACTATTATTTTTTATCTATGGAACTAGTGGATTATCTTAACTGGTTTAATTAGATCTTACAATTACATAGATGTGGTATTTAGACATAAAAGCATTCACTCAAACAATAGGTTAACTTACCAAACAGTGAAGAAATGACTATCATTTAAGCATTTTAAAGGATTACAAATGACTACTGCCCAAAAATTTGAAAATTCAGAGACAATTACAAAATTTACTTCCAAATACCATTAATTAGCAACATATCTATGTAATTTTAAGTTTGTTTCAGTCACAGAAAACATTCAAAATAAATATACCCCAAAACTTTTATCTAACAGCTAACACCATCTATATTAATCTAACAACATTAATATAAATAAGCGTAACTAAAAATTACATTAAAAGAATTCGCTTAAACTAAAAAATGAATGTAAAAAAATTTTACTATTACACGAAAATACTGCGACGTCCACACTGCCGTCGATATAAGAATTACATTTATATTTTTCTTAGCAAATATTTTATCGATTTGAAAAAAAAAAACATAGGTATGAGTTACTTTATGAAATTTCAAATCATATAGTATAATATTTTCAGGCTATTTTAATGATAGTTTAATTTCTTGAAATCGATAAAAATCTTCACTTAGAAAAACAAAAATACACACTATGGGTACTTCAGACGACAGTTTTAGGCATAGGGGGCAAATCTAAAGAGGAATATCGATTTTACCGTCATATATCGCAAAGGGTCTATCAGCCGCTTCACCGCATCTGCAGTTATCGCTGAAAACACACTTCCTATTACTGCGGTTACCTCTTGACGTACTAACTTCGGATATACCGTATCTCATTTTGTCACAAAAACACACTTTTTTTACCTCGTCACCAACACTATCAATGTTCACTTCACAATGCTTTATATTTGGTACACTGGCGTTTGATCCACTCGGTACACTTGTTACACCAATTACACTAATGTCACTTGCTCTATTGCAGTGACACAAACCACTTTCGCCTACTGATCCTTCCTGTCGGACTCGTGTCATACAAAATCCAACGCGTCGTGTGGCTTCGTCGAGAACTTTCCGAAGGACCGCTTCTTTAGCGTTCGCTCGATGAGTTTCTTAATCTCGCTAACGATGAACACGCTTGACGTCAGACAGACTAGGAATATGAGATCTGAAATGATAAATGTTTAATTGAACCAGGCCTTAATTTGCGAACCACAAAAACAAATCAAATATTTATTTTACTATAATCCCCGAAAACAACAACTTGCCTAATACAAAGTCACTTTGCAACTGCTAAAGGCAACGACTTAGCTTTGACTAAACTAAGCTTGGACATTTTTTGTTTTCGATTCAAGATACTTTGAAAGATTAGATATACACGAATTGATCACTTATTCGACAAATATATTATTACAGAATTAAAAAGTGACATACCATGCCCAGTCAGTGCTTCAGTTTGAAACACCCTCTGCAGTGGCGGGAAGTAGATGACCAACATCTGTCCCACTAAACTTAATGTCACCGCTATCAAGAACATCCTGAAAAATAAAATACTCAATTTTAGAAAAGTGTACTTCGTTAATTTTATTTAGGAAAAATTAACTGGAGTTAACAAATGTCTAGATTGAATAAAGACTTTTACCTACGTGATCTTTCTACGTGATCTTTACCTACGTGAGCGGTTCACGTAGGTAAAGAATCTTATGACACCCTAATAGTGTCATGCACAATAAGTGTCTTCAACAATGAATAGGTTTAACATTAACTCTACAACTCTCCAACCACTACCAAACCAATATAACGAATTTGTACAATCTACCAAGTATTAACTTCCATTTTGAGTGAATTACCAACTTATATAAAACTAGCAGACTTATTATTCCTAACCTTTTTAAAAATTAAATGTAGCCTATGTTCACCGGAGACAATGTAGCTTCCCAGTGACAACAGTGAAATTTTTCAAATCGGTCAAGTAGTTTCAGAGCCTATTCAATTAAAACAAACAAACAAACAAATCTTTACTCTTGTTACATGCGGTGTAACATAGGGCCGCTTATATAAAACGCGTCGGTGTGACAGGCGCTCCGTAACAATTTGTTGACCATGTTTTAAGGAATATAGAAAATCGATGCCTTTCCCACAATATTGTTTCCCACATCGAACTTTTAGTACATAATTAATATTAATTTAGTTTTTAAAATAGAATAAGTAAAATCTATGACATTAAATCTATTTTAATAAGTGTACTTCGTATTTATTTTCAAACCTCCGGCTGTAGCCCACGTAATTATCTTTGTAATATTATATTAATGTAGATAACAATAACTCACTTGTTAGTAAACAGTCCGATTTGGAAGATGGACTTGGTTTGCGAGCGGCAAGATAACGCATTGAACATGTCGAAGAGCACGAAGCAAGTGAACGTCATCGTCGTGTCGCGCGGAGTGATCTTGTTGTCAGACATCTGAAAAGGAAAATCCATACATATAAATAAAATTGAAGAACAGCTTTTTACTAAAAGCATATAATAAATATTTTTAGAATATTTGTCTGCCTGTTTGTTCCGGGTAATCTCTGGAACGGGTTGGGTTGGATCGATTATGACGGGACTTTTACTGGCTGATGTTCCAAGGAGTAACATAGACTACTACTACTTTTATTTTCATAACGGGAACGGGTTTAGAGTTCCGCGGGAAAAATGAAAACCCTTAAAATTGTTTGACGCGGAGGAAATTTTACTACATCGTTCTTATTTTCATCAAACACTTCTTTAAATACTACCCTCGGTTTTGGATTAACGTTTGAATAAATGAACTTTCACTAGTACGTACGTACGTACGTGGTAGTGGGTTCGGAACTAGCGTAAACCGGGGAAAAATGGTTCGTAAGAAGTTGCGGGTGGAATTCAACATAAGCTACAAAAACCATTTTAACACTGTAACTAGAGCGAAGAAAGTAGCCTATCTACGTGTTGAAGGTGTCGTTCAAATGGTAGCAATTGTGAGCGGGAGGGGGGGGGGCTCACCTCTCTGTTGAAGACCCAGAGCGTGCCGGCGATGATGACGGCGGCGGACAGCAGCACGGACAGCAGTAGAGAGCGCGATATTATACGCCGTGCGGTGTCGCGTGGCCGACGTCGTAGTACGGAGTGGTCGACCGGTTCGACGCCAAGAGACTGCGCTGGAGGACCTGCAGACAAATTGTAGTTTTTACTCTTTTTGGTACCGGATTAAAGTCGTTTACAAAATCAAAGATCGACGCCGTTTCTGCCGCTGCGCGGACGCCGGATGGTCCGCGCATCGACACCTTTCAAGTGTGCCGTATACGCACATAGGTATTAAACAGTTGCTAAGTTACATATTCTATGACTAAAATGTTTAATATCTGTGAATATCATATTCTTTGGTATATATCATGTATAAAAATCGAAACAGTGTGTATAATTGTACTGTCTAAATAAATCGTGAATCAGTTAGTGTCTTTCATTATCTTAACCTCAAGCCCAGCAATACGAGAAAGGCGATACCAATACAGAGGTTATGTAGTAAGTGTTATTTTTGTTGATATCGCAGAGAAATACAGTCGCAGGAAAACTAGTGGCTCGACTCCGCCAGACCTGACTCTCCGCAGTCACGCGGTACTCGCTTCCAGCGTGTGCTGGTCAGTGTTTAGATCCGCCTCGCAGTGGTTGCAAATCGCCGTCGCAATTTGAGTTGACGCACTTCCGTCGCTTTTACAAAGGGCGTAAATCCCTTTCCGTCAGGACGTTCAAGAGCGGAAATCACGCCAGAAAAATCACCGCCTTGAAGGATATCGTGCGATATCCTCGCACCATGCGGATGGCCACTCTCCGCTGCAGACCCAGGATCTTAGTCTCACAGCGGCGGGTGCCCTCAGTCGGTGTGACTACACGGACGAACCATATAAGGCCATAGATCGCACGACATCAACATAAAGGCAATAAATCTTTTTCTTCGGCTCCCTGAGATTAAGCAGCTGTTTGTGCATCGCACCTAGTAATGCGACTCGAGTAGGATGTGTTGACTCGAGTGACTCGAGTTATTTTAAGACATCACTCGAGTTCGACTCGGATTTGAGTGACTCCATCTGTCCTCGACCCTATCTGTCATTCGAGTCACTCGAGTCCACTCGGTTACTCGAATCTCTCGAGTCCGCTCGGTCACTCGAGTTCACTCGAGTCTACTCGACATAATCAGACCAAATTACTCGAATAAAAAATGACTCGAGTCGCATTACTAATCGCACCCACTGCCTTCCCGTTCTAGCGATCTAGCGAGCGTTAGACCATACAATCCATAAAAAATAAGTCCTAAAACTAATAGCCGACTACTGAAAAGAATTAAACAAGAAAATGTTAAATAACCATGCCACTTTTCCCTAGAATATATTACATTATTCCAAAATTCTTCAAGATTACACCCCAAAACCGATACGAAAAAACTTTTTATCAACGACAACTCTTCCCTTTCTCAGGCAAAAACGTCATATCATAACCGTATAAACACTAACCGTCCATAATGATGTTGATCCATAGAATCTGCATCGCGTTGAGCGGGTTGGGCACTCCCAGCAGTGTCGCCAGCGCGACCAGAGACAACGCCGCGATGGACGTCGACAGTTGGAAGCGAACGAAGTTGCGGATATTGTAGAAGATGCATTTGCCTTCTTCGATTGCGGAACTACGGACAATGATGCGAGCGTGAATAATAAAATAATAATGAAAATAACAGGCGAGTTAAATGTCAAAAAGGAAATGTCAAAGGCTCTATTAGTCATTGATCAAACAAAGTATCGGGTACTTTTTACACTTTACTTACTTTTTACAAGATACTTTAAAATATAATAATTGAGAACGTATCGCAAGAGGACATTATTTAAAAAAAAAATGAATTTATTTTAATTATGATTTTTATCAGATCCGGACGAAATCGAATGACTTATTTTAAGCATGATAATGTATTAAATTTTCAGCATAAATATTCATTACTTTTTTTCAAAAGAGCTTCCCAGAGCCAATTTTTATAAAGAATTTGCTTTGACTTTTTTATCAACTTGTATCAAAACACGCGTCAATTCAATCATTATACCTTAGATCACAAATAAACTAACTTCCAGTTCTCGTAGTCATAAATCAAACATTCAATTGAATAGGATACTTACATGATGGTAGCAAAGTCGTCATCAACGAGAATCATGTCCGCCGCCTCCTTGCAAACATCGGTGCCGTTTCGTCCCATAGCTATACCGATATCCGCCCTCTTTAACGCCACACCGTCGTTAACACCATCGCCTTTTAACAAGAAAATATAACATTATTTTCTCAACTTTTCACTTTAAAAAATTTGCATTGAATGACTTCATTCCTTGAGGAGGTTAAAGAGAAGTGAAAATTAAAATTTTTAAACATGTATATCAAAAGTTATCGATCGTAAAGATATCGACCGAGGTCATGTATTGTTAACATCTGGCATCTTAAAATATTTGAATTCAGGAAATTATAATAATAATTGCCATATATTAGATTTTATCACATTTGTATGTAATTAATCAGAAAAGCCACACAAACATTATAAAGAATTTAGAACTAAGTTATAATGACCAAAAGTATATATTGAGGCCTTTTTATAATGTTACATAAAGAATTGAAACATACCAGTCATGCCTACAATATTTCCAAGCCTCTGCAGCGACTTGACAATCGCAAGTTTATGCTTTGGCGTCACCCTGTAGAATACTGTTACCTGTGTAACAAACGATAATATTATAATTATAATATAAATATAATTTATAACCTATAATCACGTCATTAAGTTATTTTGTACCAAAACTTTTAAGTGTTAGGACTTATTTCACAATGTAGAAATAAAGCTATAAAAAATGCTAAATTGTCATGCCTTATTAACCAGACCACGTGTCAAATAAGGCAGTTATTGGACGATTACTTAACAGATCATTTATTTGACACTATATTTTAAGGTTGTTAAACAGACCTTAGACTTTAATCTAGACGTCTGAATTCAACTATCTAAGCTATTTTTTCTTTTATCTACTTGTATAGTACAAGCTGTAGTCAATTAGGTACAGCTTAACTTAAACTTTGGCCGCTGAGAGAATGCGTTTCTGACAGGTCGTGAAGAAATTGGCGATGTAACTTCAAACTGACGTACAATTTACGGCAAAATTTTTAAAACATTTTATTAACCTTAAAAACGAGTAAATA
>JAPEIZ010142083.1:0-10379 GCA_026122275.1 Junonia oenone
TATTTTAGTTTTATTAAACTTTCTTAATAAAAAAATAAAGATTGGGTTATTTGTCATCGATAATTTATTTACATTTTAGTAGATATATAACTATATGTAGGTATACATATGTGCGTGCTGCGTCACCACAGATGAGCGCCAATAAAGACAGTGCGTAATGAGCTACAGCGTGTTTCACTTGTGTCCTATATCTACCACATTTCCCATCACTTTTTTAATGTGTCAAAACGGCCATCATAGCGTGCCGCTACTATAGTGGATAAAGTAAAATTATTGGCTTTTACTTTAAAATATTTTCCGTAAATATGGCAGAAAGAGTAAAAGTAATTCTAACACATTTTGAAAGACATTTTACTGTAAAAATACACAAAACAAGTCATTCCTTAAAAATTTGCGTAAGCACATTAAATTACTACTCAACGGCTTCCTACCACACATCCAATATCCCTTCGCATCCCTTTCCCTTTCTTATTAAGGGCAATAGTCTCTTAGTACTTTGGAAAAAAATGTGTATTTTTAACAATCATCAAATAAAGTACAAAAGCAAACTTATTTATATAAAAATTTTTGATTATTTTTTGATGCAAACAAACAGAAAAAAGTGATTAAATAACAGTCACCAAAAAAAAAAATTTTTTTGTCGTCTAGTGTTATTCACATTGTTTTCACTAAATATCGAAAAACCAAGACTTTTTTGTCAAAATGTCTGCTTTTTTAAAAAAGTCTGTGCGCTTTTTGTTCACTAAAATCTTCTTTCTGGTGATTCCACAGAAATCTATGTGTTACATTTTTTTGCGGTTGCAAACCGCGAGGCGGCTGACCGCGGTCCGTGCAGGGCCTTTGCCAGTCCTTACGTTTTCAAGATGTGTACTTAGAAAATACCGTTTTAAGAAAAAGTAACGTGCCATGGTAAAATTGTTTGACGTGGTATGATATGACGTCATCCGTTTTGGCACGTTCTGTATCGTGATAGTGAAATACGGGCCCAGAGTCGAGATAACTTTGACGGATATGCGCAAATTTTAATTCGACTCGTCGTGTTCAGACATTTCAAGTTGGTTGAACTTACCGGTCTTGGTAGCTAGTGCCGAGATCTGAGCAATGGCAGTGGGGCTACACAGATTCAAAATAGCTCAGCGTGCTAGTTATACTAGGAGTACTTGCGAAGACTTATGTCCAGCAGTGAACTGTGATTGGCTGACGACGACGACGACATTAAAATTATGTACATGAAATAAAATTTACCCATTACCGACACTGATATCACATCCATGACATCGACAGCTACTTAGAGTGCGCAAACATCTTGACCGCTATCGGACTCCATCTCGTGCAAGATTTTTGTAGTTCTTGATTTTCATTTTTGGTCGTTGCTATTTATTGGAAACGAAGCTATTTCAAAAACCGAATATTATCTAATTTGGTAAGTTTACTCGGGAGTATTCCATACTTTTTCCACTTTGGACTATTTTCTGGGTAAAACCCCATCTTTAGTTAATATAAACATAGTCAATATTATTTCTTGTTCCCTTTAAATGTTGCATTTACCTACTCAAATTCTTATCGAAAAAATTAATGTTTTAATAATGGATAAAAATTATAATGTTTTTACATTGTTAAGCAACAGATTCATTGTGATAATATATGTATTATAGTATTTGTTTTCTTATGCATTTTATGGACATTAAAAAATTAAAACACCATCTTGATTTCTATTATGATTATATTTAGTAAGATATTTTATTTTTTAAATAAATAGGTTTTTACTTATAACGTATAAAATAATATGATCTACGAATTTCAAGTTGAGATTCGGTCATACCAACCAGTGGTATAGATGTCAACAGTGTCACGTTGTAAGTTAAAAACCTATTTACTACTTATTATTAAGTCGGTTATAGACACTCAGATGTAAAATCGTGAAGATTCCTTAGAGTAATTTTATGGCTATTTATTGAAGTACATATAAATAAAAATGTACAAAAAAATTATTAACTAACAAATTATTTTAATTTTACGTGTAATTTTATCAAATTTTACTTAAAATACAGTCAGATTAAATAACAGTCAAATAATAACTAAGATTAACACGTCCTAGATTTGATTAAATTATAATTTTTACATAGAAAAACGGTCGAAACATTCCATGGTGAAGTTCAGTGATAGGGTATTAGAGAGCTGGAGGATCCTGAGAGAAGGAGAAAGTACACAACATCGAACATCGATACATTGAGATTATGCATATAAGTTAAATAACGCTAAAACTCTACGTGGTGTTGTGTCGGGGGAATATTCTCACCTCTGGAATCGAGAGATTATTTTTCCTATAGGTACTTTCGGCTACATTTCTTTTTCAGATTACTTTGAGATATAAGTGTTTTAAATTATCTTTTTTGGTATTGCCGTCGTATTCCCCGCATCGTTCGAAAAAGCCTTCATACAATAATCATTTCAACCAACCACAAGAGCTCGCATCAGCTCGAAAACTGAGGTGGTACGTAAACGCATACGATTCAGATGCCAATTGGAACGGCACTAACCCAATTCGTTAAAATGTATGTATATGTGTCTACGTGCCACCCGCTTTACGCTCTGTCGCAACACATTACCACTTGAAAGTCCATTAGGACGTGGTTGCATAAGAGATAACATAATGCAACTGACGCGTAAGACAAAGGGTCGTTGCCCTAAAAATCCATCTTTGGCCATCCAACGACTCGATCTCCTTTCACGGACACAACACTAACGCGAGCTGCACGACCATTATAATATGCGATTAAATATTGAAATATTATACTTTGTGACTATAGAAATCGATAGAATACACCTTCTGTTAACCATCTCTTGTATTCCAATCCTTGTGTCATTAAATAGTAATAGGACATTCCTCTACTACTGTCTTATTTTATGACATTAGCAATAATGGAATGTATTATTAATATTCTTATATAATAGGTGGAGAAATTTAATTAATTAAAACAAGTTATACAATTCAAACGAGTGAAATAATTCTAATGTCCCAACCATGTACCATAGCACATGTTATGGTAATTCAACCCAATGAAAATACAAACAAATATACAAGGTAGTTTTAAATGGGAATCCATAATCACAGTTGAAAATGTGTTGTCGGATCACACTTCAAATATATATTTTTTAATCTTTTCATTATTTTTAAAAATGAAGTCCTAATCAATTTGCACTGCATGTCAAACTGAGCAACATTTGCCACTAGCGCGATGTAGTACAAGTGCTGCTCCGCCAGTCTTTTTAACGTTCGAAAATCCCAAAACGTCACAACTTGACATCGTATCTATAAAATTAATTATTTGAACAGATGTCTCGTCGCATTATTTTTTAATATCAACTTTTAAAATCCGAAACGTATAATATAACAACTTTCGAAATCTTATCGCCAGCCCTTTATCCTTCATTCTAAACAGTAATTGAAACTGCTATATTGACAATGTCGTATATCCTTTATTTTATAATCAAATAGTCTTTTGGAGTTAAATAAAATAAGCTGTCGTTTCAGTTTGATGTTCTCGAAGTGCCGCCTTGAATTAAGACAGACTTATTTCATAACTTCAAACGACATAACAAATAACTCGTTGAAAAAACAATATAAACTATAATTAAAATAAATATTTAAAGAAAATCATAAGACAACCAAAATTAGTAAATAAGAAAAAATGCCATCATATGATTTAATACTCAACTGATCGTTACCATAATAAAACCCACAGCGTCAGTGATAATTTTTGACAGGTCAGAGGGTCTCCGGGCCGTCTGGATGGTAAATAGTTACTCGCAGATAATATTTTCATAATCTATACTATATTATACTAAGGCACGTACCCTAAACCACGCAACACAACGAACATAAGTACTCCGGAAGACCTACGAAACTGTCAACGATTTAAGCTGTTATATATGTTGAATTGTATAGGTTTTATTATGCGATTTGAGTAGAAACCAACAAGGATAATAAAGATACAGTTTATTCAATTTGCATAAAAATTTCCAATTGTCTCAACGTCACGGTAGTGTTTGGTGTATTTAGGATGTGTTTTGGTTTCAAATCGCGACATCAAGAATATCAGAAACTTTCGTCCTACTCTTAGTTGTATCATTCCACAAACCAATTTTCAATCATGATGGCAATACAACAGAACAATACAATAAAGTCAAGTCCGGTATTTATGTCACATTCAGCGTCTGATCATAGGTTATTTATAGTGCATAGGAACTCGCATAGACAATCACAATATTCGCCTTATCACTTACTAGTAACGGTGTGCATTGTATTTGTACAAACATCAATACGGATGGAACCCATTGTGAAATAATAACTGGTCTATCGCTTCTTTTTTCAAAAAAATAACTTCATATATGGTTGCTAAACGTTGTTTGTACATACACAAAGCACTGTTTAATATTCTACACCGGTTTAAGGCACATACTGTTTATTTAACCGTTGCTAATACTGCACAAAACACGACGTCGGCACTGGTTAGAAAATTAATCAAGAAAATGAAATAACGTTGAGGTAAGAACATGTCAAAATTAATTGTACTGGCGTTGAAATAAAATAAGAATGCACCTGCGTCGTGTTTAAATCAACGATGAAAGAGGTTTTGACTTTATATTATATTGCTTTTATATGATGATTACGCCACCGATACTTAAGAAATATCCAACGATTTTTTCACACTACTCTAGTTAAGTATCACGCCAAATGTTGTCCCATTATGGTGTGATAATTGTCAGGCGTTATTGAAAAAATAATCTATATTTATTAAGCGCACTCGGTTTCTAAGATCGCCTCGAAAATGTCGTAGCGAAGGTGAGGGGCAATCGAGATGATCTTGAAACTTATTCATAAGCACCATGAGGTAGTTTCTAGGTTGCGGTTATAATATATCATGAATGTTTAAAATAGTCCAAACAAAAGACACACAAAATTTATTGCTTTATAGAGGTTATGAGTTTCGCTTTGTTCATACGATCCGAACTGAGGGTTCGTAATTCGCACAATGGAGCGACGCGGTCTTCACAGTCCGTCGGTCACGACGGCGCCGACCCATTGAACTAATCCCTCTCCATTCCCGTCTACCGCTTATTCTTGTATTATTATGTATAAATAACAAGATTTGTCCATGACCGTTTGACTATTGCGGCTGCCATGAATCATGAACAAACATCTCAAAAATATTACAAATATATATCAGTAAATAAGTATGTATATGTGGCGAAAATTATGATAGTCCGACCATTAAGGTCTTTTAACATGTCGATAACGCATAGTTTGACACACACTGGAACTAGCTAAAACCGCAAACCGTCACGCTCATCCTTTACAAATATATACGGAGCTTTCTCACGCAGATGGAATACGAACAATCACAATCCGATTGTCGGGCCTTAGCTAACCCGTCGCCTGTCACCCTATCGTAATTATTGCTAAGCGAGCTTTCCTCGACGCGAGAAATATATTATTACATATACTAAAATTGTAAATAAGGCATAATTATTTCATTACTTCGTTTCTTATACTAAACTCTTCTATTTGATCGCACGTGTCTGGGGCAAACAAGAATCGAGTTAGTTTTCTCGGAAATAGGGACAAAAAACTAACGCTGCTCTTGTTATTCGTCATAATCGGTATATTACGTCTTAAACCGTGATAGTTATGGTATCAATATAGCATTTTCCAAACTCTCAAGATGTTAATGTAAGGGCTTGTGATCGGACGTGTAAAAATAAAATAGTCGATCCGACAGTCATTTTCAACCTAAGCATACTTGCACAATCTCATGATTTAATATTCGATCATTACATTCCTTAATATCATATATATTCAATCGTTTTTAATGTCTTTTTAAAATAATTTTTTTAAGTATAGCAAGAAGCATTTTCACTAATCGAAAGAAGCGATAGAAATAAGTTACTGTCGTTGTTATTTAAAATTTTGCGCTGTAAATGTTCCTGGGATGCATATTTTTAGGTACTGTCTGAATGTAATGTGATTTTTTTTTAATTTCTAAAGCAGTTCTTTCGAGTGTGAAAACGTAAGCATTTATATACTATACTAATAGACTAATGAAATACGATCGCCTGTGTGCACGCTGCTGTTAACCGTTCATTCATAGCAATTTCGAGTAATAACACACAGGGATTGCATGTTTAATATTAATACTATTTTCATAAATGCGCACCTATGTCATTTAAAATTTTGCTTATTTGATATTTTACTCCTCTTTTGAAAATTTAATCACTTTTGATCTAATCGCCATGGTATGTTATCCAACCATTAATTTTAAAATATAAATTTGTAGAATGTAAATTAATTTAAAATATATGAAAATACTTGAAACTATATTGTATATAAAATAAAAATATTGCAGTATTCAGTCGAGTGGTCTATTATTATTTATTTGATGAAAAGAAAAAAAATCAATAATGTACTGACGTAATCTTGGCGCGGAGCAGATATCTCTTATCTTCTGTCTCCCGTCTAAAACTTTTCATTTAAAAAATAAACATTCTTTTACCGTCTCTATAAACCTGCCTTACTCCCTCTCCTCCCATCTTATTCCACAGCCCCCCCATTTCCCCAACCTTACCCCCACCCAGCGTTTACTCCCCCCCCTTTTCACTGCTAGATTTATGTTTTCGAATCTAGAGTGTTTGCGTAGAGATGTTATAGCGTTCAACTTTTTCCATAAAAGGCAAACCTTTTCGTGGTCACAAACAATACAGCTAGCCGAAACAGAAGGTGGATATTCGAAACGAAAAAGAAACGCGTCCGAAGTCATCGAGCAACACTCGGGTCTCCAACACTCATCGAGAGTTAAGCCCACCAAATACACATGGCGAAACGTATTATATTCGTAATGCATAAATGCGCACTTATATCGGATCTATTAAGATTATATAAAACGTCGAATATTAAATAAACACCGAAGTAGATACGTAAAATTTATTTGAAACCGTAAATCGTCGAATAGAGTTGCCCTGGTAAAGTGAAGCCGTTGCGTACGCCGTCGTTTCCTTGCCCCACATGATGCGGGACTTCCCTCTTCAGAGCCTCGTGACGCCGGCGGGTCAGGGGAGGTTTAGCCAAGAGCCGAGGTACTGACGGATCTCCGCCCGTGCCTCTACCAGTTGAGCCGAGTCCGTGACGCTCGGAGGATACATGTTCGCGCAGTGCGCCGTGCCTACAAAATAATTTTATGTAACTCAAATGAACATAACAGTTATTTGGGGCCGTTCAAGTATAACGTAAGCACTATAGGGGAAATTAATTACAAAACAAATAACAAACACATTGCAGCAATTTGTTCCAAAATTAAAAGAGAAACAGAGACGAATGGAATTTGTTCAGGAATCATTTAATGATGTCAATCATGTATACAGAATCACTGCAACGTGTTCTAAAAGGATAACGATTCTTAAGTTTGTGATGAAATATGTAGCGGCCACCCAGTGGAAGCGAGACTTGCAAAGACAGTTCGACAAGTGCGGCCACATGTAAAGGGTATGCTTACCACTCTAATTTAATACAATTTCAATAACATAATGCATCATGATTTCATCATGAGTCCTAGGACCAATCCCTGGGGAAACCTGCAGTACACTTTCCTCGCGGCCTCGCACTGTTCTGGCCCACGTAGACAATGTACCTGTCGCGCAAATAACTACCGACGATCGGATACCTGCAGGTAGGAAGGTACACGGGAATACACTAGGGCCTTTCTGATGATAGGGCGGCCCTGACGGAAGCCAAACTGGCTTTCGGACAAGTCGGGACCGACGCTCAACATATGCCCGCTGAGACAAGAAGCGCCAGGTATATGAGATGGTACGCAGAGGAAGTCCGCGTCTCTGCCGTCTTCCTTCAAAAGGACCAAACTTGCCTCCTTCCAGGCCATGGGGAACTTGGTGTTACGGAGACAGCTGTTGAAAAGCTGCCTCAGACTATCACCCAGGTAAGCCACAGCCAACATCCACACTCTTCCCGGAATCCCCTTGGGTGCTGTGTTCCGGGCACTCAGGCGACCAAGTACTCGGTCAAATTCCTGCTCCGTAACCCTCAACTCGCCGGTCCAAGCAACTTTAGGTAGCGTGGCATACAGGGGATTTGACCGGATACCCGGGGAGAGCGAATCTATCACCCTCATCAGTTGATCCGGATCTAGGGTTCGCCCTATAGGCTCCGGCTTTCCCCTCTGGAGTTGCTCGCTTTCTCCTTCGGATTCTGCTATACTGGCATCGGGCGCGCAAGCACAGTCTTCATCACTTGGAGCTCGAAGTGGCCTGCCCGGGCCATTGACACGTCGCAGCGTTGACATTGATACGTTGACGTCATCATGTCCCTGAACCAGACCGACTCACTCTCAGGGTTGGACAAAATCTCCTCAGCTTAACTATTAGTAACCAGTAAAAAAATAAGATCATATATTTTTTCACTTACCTTCGATAAAGATAGCCGGCGCCCCTTCTTCCTCAGTTGCCGTCATACCGAGCGCGTGCCACGGATCTACCGATCCGTGGACATACACGACTCGCTTCGCGTCTATGGTTAGACCACCGTAGACGTTGTTCGTCCAATCCGCGACCTCGTTTACGAAGGCGGCGTCGAATCTGAAACAATGTTTTAATTAAATACAATTCGTTATTTATTATATTATAAGTTGTCGTTTTAGATCTGTATTTTAAAGAGATCTTAGATGATAAACATTATACGAGGTGTGTTCAATAAGGTGATTTTGTAATTTTAAGAAAAAATATTTATTTATTCATTAATATTTATATTGTCCCCTTCAAAGTAATCCCCCTCAGATGTAATACACTTATGTCAACGGATTTCCCAATCCTCAAAGCGCTTCTCATAAGCACTTTTCGGTAAAACCTTGAGCTCTTCCAGCGATGCAGTCTTTATCTCCTCAATCGTTGCAAATCTCCGTCCTTTCATGGGTCTCTTTAGTTTTGGGCACAAGAAAAAGTCACATGGGGCCAAATCCGGTGAATATGGTGGCTGACGCATTATTGTGGTGTTGCTTTTGGCCAAAAAATCTCTTACAAGCAAAGATAAGTGAGCAGGGGCATTATCGTGATGCAAAGGCCATGAATTGTTTTTCTACAATTCTGGACGTTTCTTCGTATTGCTTCTCGCAAACGGCACATTACTTCAAGATAATATCTTTCATTGACCGGGGCTATTCCATTAAAACGATTGGGCTTTGGTTTCGATATTACAACCATATACCCATGATTCATCACCAGTTGTGACCCTTTTGAGTAAATCTGGGACGTCGTTGACGACATTCAACAACTCTTGAGCGATACTCATGCGATAACTTTGGTTAAAATTTAGCAATTACGGAACAAACTTCGCTGAGACACGTCTCATGCCCAAAACGTTAGAAAAGATTTCATGGTACGAGCCAAGCGCTATACCGACATCCTTAGCAACTTCTCCGATAGTTATTCGACGATTTTCCACAACAATTTTCTTCACTGCTTGAACGTTTTCATTAGTTCTTGACGTGTTTGCGCGTCCAGAGCGAGGCTCGTAATTGGCATCTTCTCGGCTATCTTGAAAGAGTTTATACCACTAGTAAACTTTTTTTACTCCGAACATTTTTACCGTATGCCACTGTTAACATTTCAAGTGTTTCGGAGCATTTAATTTAATTTTTACACAAAATTTGATGCAAACCCTTTGATCTATATTTTTAGATAGCAAAAAAACGCCGAGCACGTAAAACACTTATAAACTTTACACCTCTCACAACCAAAGAAAAATGCTGTACACTTGAAACTCGTTACAGATATTCAGGAAGAGTGTACCAACATAACAAAACATAAAAATCGATAATCGAATGTACGTTAGCCGCGAAATTTGAAAAGTCACCTTACTCTTTGAACACTCTTCGTATCCCGCTAGCTCTGCACAAATTTAACCCTTTACGACGTTGAGTTGCAGTTTAGCATCATACCATTCAAAAACAATTCAATTCAAGATAAATAAATATGGTCATGTTTTTTGGAAGGCTTGAAATATTCCTGTATAAAATCATTTGTACTAACCAGTTAAACTTTTTTTACTGTGTGATATTTTTTTTATACAGGGTCTTTGGTGGGTAGATGTCATCCTTGAACCGGGTGATAGAATGGCCTATGAGGAACAAAATAAACGCAACATGCCTTATACAAGAGTTGCACCGTTTTTGAATTATTCAGGTTTTTGTAAAATTTTCAAAAATACCGATTGTTCTTATTTTTTTTTTCAAATTTTAACTTTATTTTTATTTTATTTCAAGATAACTAATAATTACGAAAAAATAATTATTTTAATCCAAAACCCTTTAAAA
>JAPEIZ010146399.1:0-10317 GCA_026122275.1 Junonia oenone
CGTAATAAATATACAATGTTTATTTTTAAAAATATTACTCTAAGCAGAAAAAAATTGTTTGTTTTCACACAAAAACTGAACTTACTAAACTATTATAATGAAACTTTATAGTATTATAATATAGTAGGTTGCAGGTAATATTAAAGGTTTTAAAGGCAAACAATAATAAATTAGGTTCACAGTTGAAATATAAGAAAATTGCACACATCCCTATTTTTCAACTCTTACAATAACAATCAATCGTGTCTTCAATCTTTTCACATAGCTTGTATACGATATTATTAATAATAGCATCAAACTAACAAAAGGATACTCTGTATCAATATAACAGGCAATCGAAAAAAAAAAGTAAAATAAAATTTCTCAAAGTTACTTACCACAACAGAGATAGTAAGGAACAGCAGATTCTCGTGATAAAATATTGTCTTCTTTGATAGGTGCAGTCTGTACCATTGTCCGTAAAATTGAAACTGTAGCATTATCATGAACTCTCTTAATATGAGCGTCCACTAGTTGGCTTGCAGCTGCACGATAGAAACATATGCCACACACGTATTGACAACAGCCATGACTTTTGAAAACGTGTGTTATCAAATCAATTGCGTTACTAGAGGAATCGAAATCACAATAAACACATTTCAGGGAATCTTCGCCACCAACTCGTGTATGTGTTGAGGCATGAAGTAGTGCATCCTCAGCACAATCGGTTGTGAAGGAACAAAACCGACCCGCACATTTAAACACTTGTACTAATTTGACATGAGACATCATAGCTTCTAGGACGACGCGATGCTTCCTTGACATTATCTCCGCTTGAGCTTCCTCGTGTTTGTACTGTTTAACAACCTCAACGACATCTGTTCTAGGATAAGAAGGACTAGGCCGAGGTTGTTCGACACCGCTACCCAGACTTACTACACTTTCAATAACAGGTAATGTTGGAGCAGTTTCATCGGCTTGTTGAGAAATGGGCGACTTTGAAATCAGCTCTGATAAAGGACGAACATTAATATAAGTTTTATTTATTACGACGGTTTCACTGCTAGATTTATCCGAATCAGGTTCATTTTGAGATACTTGTTCAGATGTTTCCTCTAATATTGGAAAGTTATCAATATGTTGATCCAAGAAATGTTGTAAGCAATCTTTAAATAAATGTACTCCTTGAGGAGTTACGATAACTTTACAGATAAAACAATATCCATCCCAATTTTCCGAATGTTTTAACTGAACATGTTTCTTAAAAGAAATTAAAAGTGTAGTTCGATAGTGTAAATCTTTCCCATTAATACAGCAGATGTATTCTTTAGATCCAGATTCAGAATATTTAATTTTAAAATGAGGATAATTGAAAATATCATTTATTGCATTAGTTTCGTCTACTTTCTCAGTGTTTGAAGGTGACTCAAACTCTTCTGCTTGTTGATCTGATTCAAATTGCAAATTGTCAAAATGTGAATCATCTTGGTCTTCATTCAATTCTGGCTCAATTTTAATAGCAGAACTTCCATTGTCTTCAAAATTGGATATTTCAACAGTGTTGTCGTTTTCGAATGTAATTTTAGATTGAAATTTACTGGTTTTAATGACTTTTTCAATTTCAGTTGCTTTTTCCTTTGGTAAAGATTTGATGCTTTGTTTCTTCAGATTTCGAGCACTTTCCTCCGTAGAATCACTTTTAACGTCACTACTTTCTCCAATACTTTGATTCGAGCGCGAACTTCTTAACACACGTGGTAATTGACTTTCTGTATTAATGTTATGAATATCTTCAACTTCAGATAGATAATTGTTCACAATACTTTTTGCTGTTACTGATAAATTAATTGTATACACTGCAGTTTGTTCGTCATTGTGTCGTATAATAACATGAGTTTTCAGGTTTTCCAAAGAAACCTGAGTATAGTTACATTTCTCACAAACGTAACCAAGAAGTTGACCTTTATTATCTTTTGGAGGAGGAGGAATGTCTAATCTAAAAGGGCAACGAGTAACATTTAAGCATTCTGAACATAGCTGTTTATACTCTCCGGTGTGATTGCTTACAACGTGCCAAAAGAATAATTCCAGAACTGGTTTCTGTCTACCGAATTCTTTAGAACAGAACCTACATATATACTTTTTAGAAGATATTTTCGAAATAGCTTGGAAATCTATTTTTTCAGCCTCTTTTATGGCCTGTTTTGCTATTGCAGAACTCATTCTTGATAATGGTATTTCTGAATGAGGATGTTGTCTTTTATAATGGTATACTATATCCGCTCCGTTATAAACGCATAGTCGGCAATCGTAAGACGTCTGACTTTTATTGAAGCAATAATTTTTATCAGTGAAGCAATTAAGATCTGGTATTTCAATATTTTTCTCTACATCGACACTTTCGTCGTTAGACAAAGCAGAATCCGATTTTCGATCTATCTTTTTTTTCTTATTCTTTGGTTTTATTATCCCTGCTTTCCACCCTCTAGAACCTCGCTTTCGCTTTACTTTTTTTTTTACTTCAGTCAGTAACTCCGTACTTTCAAAACTCTTAGAAGAACCTAAGGACTCATTTTCAGATTCAGAACTTTTTTCATCAATTTTGTTGTCATTTATATTGTTTGTTTCGTTAATAGAATCTGTTTCAAATACATAAGGATCAACGTCATCATTTTTTTCTGTTTGTTTTGTCTTTAGACTTGTATTAGAAAGGCCTCCCACTTTAACGTTTTTATTTTTAGGAGTTTTATTCGTTTCAATTGAAGTTTCTAAGTCAACAGACTTTCTTTTTCCTTTTGTCGTCTTTTTTTTAAACGATTTGTCTGTGATGTTGCTATTTTCAGGAAGATTTAAATCACTATACTTTTCAAGAACTACTACAGGTTCTGGATTGCTATTTTCATTAATTGGTTCGTCTTTTTGACCTTTGTTCTCGTCTACTAATTTAGCCAATCGACACATTCTTATACCAGTAGCACTTAGAATATCATCTCTTATAAACATTTCCCGTATATCGTCCTGTAATTTTTGTAATTCTCTTGAGGGTTTCTTCACAACTGGTTTATCAAAACGCAAATTTGCAGCATCTGAACGAGTTAATCGTCTTTCTTCGTGGGGAGTAACTTTATTTGTGTTTTTTCTTTTACCTCTTCTTGGCACATTTTTAATATTTTTAACTGGTGTTTGAATTTCCGTAGTTAAATCATCGTTACTTTTATCATCACTTTTGTTTTCCGGTTCAACAGATTCAATAAAACTCTTTTCTTCGTTTTCCTTTAATGAATTTTCTGCGTTATTAATTTCATCATCGTTTTTATTTGTTACCGAAATAGAGTTTTTCTCGTCGTTTTCATTATCTTTCAAAATTTTGGCTCTATTATCTTCTACACTTGATTCCAAGGTGGGAGATATATCACTATCGCATTTTGTAGCAACTTCTATTTCGTTTTCTTTTTGTAAAATTATAAGTGAATTGTCAGTTTCATTTGATTTACGTTCACTTGTATTACTTTCTATTTTTTCTGGCTCTGTTTCGTCTGCTGCATTTTCTTCGTCATCAGAAACTATTTCACTGAGTTTTTCTAATTTCTTTTTAAATTTTTCATTGTCGCTAGACTGATCTCCCAATAAACTGAGTAACTCTTTTATTTTTTTTAACACTTCTTTTGGTTCCGAAACATTTTTGCTGTTTGTTGTTTCAGTAATACTATGTGTCGAGCTTATAACAGAATTCATTTCGCTGTTGATTTCGTTTGTGCTATCAGGTACATTATTTTGGGATTCTAAGATGTCAGATGAAACGTTGTTCTTTATCGTACTGTCGGGTTTATTTTCAATAATGACCGTGTTTCCCTCCAAATTTTGTGAGCCAGTATCTTTTTCTCCTTCTCCGGAAGTAGACACAATTGCTTCATTGCTGTGATTATCATTAACGTTGAAAATTGTCACATCTTTGTGCACCTTGTCATCAATAGTGTTACTTTCGCAAGTAGATATTTCTAAACTTTTCAATGCACTGTTGGTTTCAAATTTACTCACTTGACTTACGACATCGATTTTATTGATATTCCCGTCTGTCTCTTTCGTGGACGTGGTTGAACTACTAGTTTCAGATTTACTTTCCAAATTTTCTGTCAATTTCTGTTCAAGGTTTTCAGGTAAAACATCAATCGCATCTTGTTTCATTTCATTATCTTCCGGGCTTGTTATATTTTCTAGCATTGTTTCAAGAGTTAATTCTCTAGTAAAGTTATTTTTACTGTCTACATTTTTCGTGGAATCCAGATCATGGTCTAAATCTGCTATTAAAGCATTAATATTGTCAATCACAGGATCAGATGTAATATTATCTGAAAATATTTCAAGGTCATCCATACCAAAACCAGTATCTAAATTTGTAGTTGCTTTTTTATCAATGGATTTCTCTCTTGATTCGCTTAAAACATTTTTTGCTTCTTCTTTTGACGCGTCATTATTATCTTGTGGAGTATCATCCGATTTTTCATTACTTGTAACTTGCTTTGACTGGGCAATATTGGAGATAACATTTTTCTGTTTCTTATCGCCATCATCTGAATCTGATTCATAAACGAATGGTTTTTTACCTCTCCTTGTTCGTTTTACAGGTGATATCTCCATTGAGGAATCCAACGATAAGCTTTTACTTGCAGATCTTGTTATTCTTTTTTCAACATTATCCACTGAATCCTTATTTACATTATCTAAATTATCTTTTTCTATTTCCTGTTTTTTTAAGTTATTAGATGTTGCGTCTTCTTCGCTTTTGTTTAGTTTATTGTTTTGAACATCATTGTCTTTATTGTTTTCCATTATTGCTACCTTCACTATTTCAGAAGAATTAATATCACATTTTGTTTCCTTGTATTGCTTAAAAGTAATCGTCTCTTCAATTTTATATTCCTTGCTAGTATTAGTAGACTCAACAGTTGTTTTATTTTTTAAATTACTTTCCTTTTTGGTAGTAATCTTTTTATCACGTGCTATTTTTTCTTCAGACTTTTTATTATCTACCTCAACGTTTGCATTACCTTTCAATTTAATTTTATCATCTTCAATTTTAACCTCTGCTTCTGGCGGACGTTTTATTTTCGGTATTTTGTAGTTTTTAACTCCATAACCTTGCCCTAAGATAGTTCCTTTTGTAATATTATCATTAGAATACACAATACCATAACTTTTAGGACCTTTTGATTTGCTTCTGTAATCGTCTCTGTAATTACTCTTATTTTCATATGAATTTTCTCGTCGCATTCGTGGATCTCTGTAGTTTTTTCGAGGTGAATATTTTACGTTATTCTGGTGAGGTTCTATATCTTGTTTTTGTTGATGTAAATCTTTACGACTACGAGGATCACAATATTTCATAACTTTTTTCGTTGTTTTGCTCTCTTCATTGTTTGAGTCTTCTTTGTTCCATCTAGATTCTCCTTTTAATTTAAATGACTTCAAGTCAGCTTTAATATCTTTAAAGTTGAGTTTATTATCTTTTATTTCTCTACCAACACTAGACGCACGGCGAAAATTGTTTTTATTTTCTAAATTATTATTTCTATGTTTCAAATCACGGTTGGAAACTTTATTTGGGCTCGAACAACGAAATACATTTCTTCCAACACTTGCAGCGCGTTGTCTTCGAGCATCAAAACTATTATTCTTATTATCTTGAAATGTTGTGTTTATACTTGTATCAATGGCAAAAGAATAACCAGCGTCACGTTTAACTGACACCTGGTTATCTTTTGAAAACGTTCTTCCAACACTAGGATCTCTTGTAGACGCATGTGATGACGTCCGACTTAGACTTTTTTCACGTTGATAACTTCGTCGATCACTTTCATCATATTTTTTAAATTCATTTTGATGACGATGATCATAACTTCTACCGCTTGTTCCGCGATTTCGATTAAGTGATCTATCGTTGTCATAATCTCTATTGTATCGCCCTACACTAGTTTCATGACGTGTTTCTCTGTAATTACGTCCACCGTGATCGTAATTTTTGTTCCTTTCATTTCTTCCTATGCTTTGTTCTCTTTGGTACCTTCTATATGAATCTTGATTGTTGTTCCTATTATTGTGGTCAGACTTATATGAACTGGCATTAAACTTAGGCTCATGAAAATAGCCCCGGTCTCTCTCTTCGTCACGATTATGATAGTTATCATAATCGGAATTCCTATTTAACCTTGGATCTAGTGGTTTCCCAAATGACTGGCTTGGAACAGGTTGATTAAAATCTGGTCTTACAAAGGGTAAAGGCAGCAAAGGTTCTGGTCTTCCGAAAGGATGATTTGGAGTGGACGGACATTCTGCTCTACCAAAAGGATGAACTGGTGTCATCGGAGCATCCATTCTTCCAAAAGAAGGAGTCGGTGTTGCTGGACAATCTAATCTTCCAAATGGATGATTTGGTGTTGGCGGACACTCCATTCTATGGCTTGAGTCAATTTTATCCAAAAGAAACCGATCATTTCTGGGATTGTTTTGATATTGTTCAAATGTGGAATTATTACTATCTCTTTGTATAGAGTTGCCTCTAATATCTCTGTAATCAGTGTCCCGTTTTGGTGGCATGTTTCTTGAATCTCTATAATCTACATCTCTTTGACTTGAATTACTTCTCGGGTCTTCCCAAAATGGCATTCGATTACTATCTGGACTATCCCATTGTTTTTCAGTATTATCCCGAGCATCTGCAATGGGAAACATTGGCGCATATACGTGTTTTTGATTTAAATAATCATCGTTATCGAATGTTTGTCGAGATGGAGTCATTTCAAAAGATCTTGCATTAGGTGTCATATTTGGAACGTTTGGTGTTCTGACTGGTGTCATATTAGGCCCAAAGTTGGGTGTTATTATAGGTGTTGCATTAGGAGGCATGTTTGGGGACATAATAATTCTATTATTAGCTATATTAACATTTAATGACAATGCCGAGTTAGGATTTACATTTTGAAGCAAATTTATGTTTGCTGCTGTATTAACGTAATTTACAGCCGTTCTCCCGGCTTTATCAGCATTAATCATGTACGGATTTGGGCTTTCTGGCAAAACATTAATATCTTTCTTCATTCTCGGATCAAGTAGTGTCTTCGTAATGTTTTCATTAGTTTTTATTGGTTCTCTATCTAAACTAAAAGACTTTTGAGTATTTTCTTTTGAGAATGTTAACACATTTCGATCATCGGGAATTAAATTAGATGGTAAAACCGGCAAAATTTTTCTCATATCTATATCTGTCTCTGAACTAACAATTGTTGTCTGAACAGGATCACTAGGAATAATCACCGGAGGTTTGATTCCAGTATCTGCGAAATCTTCATGGTCGGGTGATTTAGGAGCTAAATTTCCATAAATATCATCCATGGACATAGTAGACCTATCTTCATCATCAGAGCTTCCTTCTAAAGGTAATTTTGAGAGGAAGTTAAAACGTTCACATTCTTTTTCCGTCAATTTCAAACTCTGTTTTTTACTCAATTCTTCTTTATTAACATTAGAGGCTTCATTGCTAACGTTTTTTATAGGAGCATTTGTTTTGGCTTTATACTTTTCGATTGATATCCTTTTCTTAGACCCAATTTCGTGAGCATTTACTACTTTTGTTATTTTGGGTTGATGTAACAGTGGCGTGTCGGCCTCTGAACTGAGAACATTGTTTGTTTCGCTCAGTATTTCTTTTTTTAGAGCTTGTAAAATATCGATTTCTGATACTTTTTTTGTCGGTTCTAATAATGGTATTTCAACATTAACATTTTCAGTTGTTTTCATTACACTTTCACCCACGTTTGTGGAATTCTGTTTATTAGGTAAAGTTAGGTGAGCGCTAGATTTATCGTCAGACATACTTTTACTAATATCTTCTTTTTGTTCCATGACTGCGTTATAAAAATTAGGTTCTTTTATTTCTTTTGATTTAAGGAAATCTGCATCTTTTTTCATATCAACTCCTATTTTTTCTTTCATCTCGTTCCCTCCACCTATTTCAGCTTCCTTATTTTCATTTTTAGTATTTTCGACAATCTTCTGACTATCAACTTCAACAGATACCTGATGATCATCACTAGTATTTGGTTTATTATCATTAACAGTGGCATTCTTTTGACAATTATTGTCAAGTGTATCTTTTTCATTTTCATTAGTTTGGTTTTTATTGCAATATGTTTCAAAATCAGACGTGTCAACAGGCATTATTTTATCATGTTCTTTAGTCGGCATTGGTTTGTTTTTATCGGAATTTATAACAAGACATATTTGTATTTTACGTGGCTTTTCATCATTGGATACTTTATTTGACGGTTTTATAGATAATTTATCTTTATCCATCACTAAACTGCCGTATATACTTTCAATAGCTTCACTTTCACTATCTGACAGTTCTCCTTCCTCTACCTCCTCTGTTTTATTGGCTTTCGTACCTTTTTTCTTATAAGATTTGAGAATCAGATCTGAAATATCCTCATTAGTTCCTGTGTCTTTTAATTCACCAAGTATTTGAGTCCGTAACTCACGCAATGTGTCAATGTCTACGTCATTATCACTGCAGTTTATAATCCTTGACAGAATGTCTTTCGTATTTAAAGAGCTCAAACTTTCTTCGGGCACATTTAAAGTTATATTAAGATCTTTAGATTCTATGTCTTTTGTTTTAGTTTTTATCGGCTTTTTTCGCTCTTTTCTGTGAAATGACGGCGACCGCCTGCGTGGTGATTTTTTCGGTGACCTTCTACTGTAAAGTGGTTTTTCAGTTGGATTTTCGTCTACAGACCAGGAACTTTGGTTTGGCTCCGGCGAATGTAATACTCGAGTGTAGTTACGTTTAGATATTTGCGGAGAAGTTTCTTTCATTTTGTTAGCAAGTGGACGTGTAGGAGACATCGATGACTTATTAGGTCTGCGTTGAAACAAAGCTGGTTCTTTACTTCCAGGTACACATACTTCTTCCGTTTCACTTGCTCTTGCAATTTCTGGTAATGTTTCTACACTTTCTTTTTGTAATTTTGTCACAGCTGATTTTAACTTGTGCCTGACCGCATTTAAATCGACTTTGTCTTTTTGGGAAGTGTTCGCGTCCTTTTTTGGGGCAGGCATTGAATCTCTCTAAAAAGAAATAATTCAATTAATATGTTAATTTAAATTCTCTTTTGTTTAACACTTTTGAAAAACTCATAGTAAAACCTATGACCTTACCTGCTCCACTTTTTCGTATAAATTAACCAAAACTTGTTCACATTTTATTAAATTCTCCATTTTCATTCTGCAACAATAATTTTTTATCATACATTTCACAATTATTTTTAGACACTTACACTAAGTAAAATTACAATTACACCACTATTTAAAATTATCAAAATTATTTAGAAAACACGACACTCGTGTTTAACAATACGGTTATTTTGAACAAAATTTAAATGGGCTCAACTAAGGGTGGAGACTAACTTATAATAATGTAACGTAACATATTCCCACTATAGGCGTTCAGCGGCTCGGTACGCTATACTGATACAAACTGTCTCATCATATTAACGTCGGACATTACATTAAAATGACTTAGCCGCCTTGATAATAGGCATTAGCTGACTTAACTAGTTTGTAACGGTTTAAAAAATTGAACTAAATTATAAGAAGTAATTATGCACCTTTTCTTTTTGTCCATAAGAAGATCTCTCAGAGACCTTATCTTATCGAGTTGTGCCTGTCTGGGATTGGACGATGAACTCGTATTTTCCAGTCTCTTGATCATACTTTCCAGAAATGGAATGTACTTCTTCATCTCCTCGAACTTGCGATCGTACTCCGAATCCATTTTTAAGACTGAAAATGTACAATTTCTTTATAATATAAAACCACAAAAATAACCAAATTATTAAACTAAAAACCATTACTACTTAAAAATAATTCAGTGTAAATAAACACTTTGTTATTTTGTGTAATGTTACAGAAAATCCTGGAAGGAAACCTTTGTATAAAATTTTAGTTATATCGTTGAAATGTGCGAAATTTTAGAACAAGCGATAAAATTCGTGTTATTATGGTGCGAACTCTTAAAAGTTAGCAACGATTTTAAAGCGGCAATCCGTGACTCAGACATTAGTGAAACCCTTAAAAATCCCGAATTAAATAAAATCAAAACCAAGATATTCCGATTTTCGCATATTACTATAAAATATACTGTATATTTAAAGCAATACTGTTTAAGTCATAGAATATAAGAAAATTGAAAATCTTTAGACCTGAAACCATTTAATCCATTCTTTTGATTTGCGTATCTGAAGATTTCTCTAGATCGAATTCAGCCATAGCCATTTTCATATT
>JAPEIZ010147486.1:0-10271 GCA_026122275.1 Junonia oenone
ATGTTTGTATGAAATTCCATATCTGTCGTGTTTAGCGGCCAAATAAATTACTATGTAAAATCATATCTGTCGTGTAAATTAAAAAGGGAACGATCTTCTATTCCGCAACATGGCGCAACATGGTGACCAAAGATAACTTATTTTTAAGGTTTAATAATTTTTTATTTTTTATTGAACGTAACGTAATAAAATGCTATTCTTTTTTTATAATTTTTAATTAATTATTACTAATTAATTAATTTTAATAATTAATTAATTTCGAACTGTCTTGCATTTAGAAAGCTGTTTAGTGAAAAAAAAAAAAATACTTTGGCTTACTTCATCAATTTTTTAAATACTTTTAAAAAAATCGTTTTAAATACTTTTTCAAATAAAGGTTCTAAATTGTACTATTTAGTTTCATTTCCGCCCATTGTTTAAGAAATGTACTATACAAACCTTGGCCGCAACTAGGCATTGATGGACTTACGTATGAGTTACAAGTTAGTTACACCAATGCCTCTCTTGCCGGCCGCTGCAGTAATGTACTATATTTAAATAAGTCATGATAATATCTATCGTAACGTTAAAGTTACACTTATTTGGTAGGTACTTTGGTAAATAGCTCATAGATACCCGACTCCTAGGGGGGATGTCGGGTTATGTGAGATTGTACTCACTAAAAACCCCTGCAATGGCCGCCATCAGCACGGAAACGGAGAGGCTGCGGGATCGCTTTCGCAGCACATCCGCTGCCACTGTCGATGTGGTAGGTACTTGTGATGTGGTGTGTTGTGGCGCCTCAGAAACCCATCAGAATCGTATCGCTTTCATACATTTAGTATGGTTAGAAACACACTAGTATGTTGTGACGCAGCGTCACTACACGCAGGAATAGTGTGTTTTGTGTTACGTGGAAACTAAAACACGTACATGCATAGCAATATACCTATATTATACATAGCGAGATGGATAAAAAATTGGGCAAAAATCCATCGTGTGCGCAGACTGTTGAAGTTACAAACAGGGTTGGAAACGGTTCTGGTTTACCAGGACCAGGATTTAAGTTTGTTCGACTGTTATAGTTAACGAGCGTCATAGTTTTTAAAGGTCCTTTTTAAACATAAAAGCAACTAAAAAGGGTCCTCTTTTACGCTACGCTTTTTATCTTAAATGCCCTATTTAAAAGCCTACTTTTAAAAGTCGATGGCAACCCTATTTACAAGTAACGGATCTCATACGTCATTGTACCGTTGTATTACACTATATCTTATTAAAACTTTATAATGGCGATTGTGAGGCAGGTAATTGTGGATGCGTTAGGCAACGCGTTAATTATAGATCAGAGTTAGGGCCTTGTGTTGCTTTAGAAACACGGCTTTAGGTTACGGTGCACTGGAGGATGCATGCTATAGTATAAGATATAGCTGGATATATTGTTTAGGTTTGTGAAAGTTACCGTATCATTTTAAAGTAAAGAAATGTATGTGTTCCTTGTTATATTACACTATATATAAATCTTATTAAAACTTCATAATGGCGATTGTGATACGGGTAATTGTGAACACGGTTTTAGGTTACGGTGCGCTGGAGCATTCGTGCATAATATTACATAGGTACAGCTAGACATTTTTTATAAGTTAACCTTACTACTATTTGTATAAGTGTAACCTTAAAACTTTTTTAAGTAGAAAATTGTAAGCGTTCCCTATTTCTTTAAAACACAAGAGTATTTTGTGATAGTTTAGTGTATTAAGTGAGTAAGATATATTTAACTTTCAATACACAGACAGAGTTACTAACTCTTTTTACAAATATAATATTAGCACCGATCAGGAAGCATTTTCTTTATTTTCTGACATTCTATTTTAGAGTTATTATATTTTTCGACAAGTTGTGGAGTGGAGCCCTAAGACACCTACGCTAACAATGATTTAGGAAGCAGAAACACGTACATCTTAATGGCTTTCGCCTAGAATATAGTATTTTGTAAGTGCTCATTAAAATGTCCGAACATATAACCGTTATTAAATGTAAAATTAATTTTATCCGTTTAATCAGAAACCAAGTTTTATCGCCATTATCCTCTTTTCTACGAGATCTAGTACCTACAGAGGTTAAGAGCAGTGGCGGATTATCTTTAAGGTAAATTAGGCACTAGCCTAGGAGCGCAAGTGCACAAGGGGGCACGCGTGTGCTTAAAGCGCTGGGGAAAGGAAGTTGACAACCTTTTTTTTAGCTAAAACGGTATATTCATGATAGGGAAAGGAGGCACTGGTTAAGAGGGTAAGAGGCTTTTAATATTTGTAAAGACTAGACCTTATGGTGACTAATTACATAAAATTATCACTATTAATTTCACAACATTTTGATTCGTTATTTTTAAAGGTACTTAAAAGCGATGATGATTCCGTAATTAGCGCCCTTTTTAGTGTTCTTATTATTTAGTTGTAAGTGATTTAGTTTTACCAAAAAAGATTATTGGTTTTGACGTTAATACTACCAAAGTTATGATTTATAATATAACTGTAATCGCATTTATGGGTATTAATTTTAATGCCCACCATCAGTCGCCGTTGGTTCGAATTAATTCAATTCGAATTTAAATTAATCGCTTTCAATTTAATGTTATAATTGTAACACACAAAACACAATTTTAATTGAATCTAAGAATAATATTTCTCAAAGGAAGTTCGTCTCAGCAACAAATATAAACATTTATCATAATTATCATAAAAAACTAAAAAAAAAGTAACAATTTCAATAAACATCGATATTTTTAACAGCTCCGTAACGCCTTCGAAAACATCCCTTACAAAGAAAATAAATTTAATTATAGAGGAGTAATATAAATAAATTACTATAAATGCGTCGTCGTTGCGTTGTACGTAATTACACCGTTTTTAAACTTAAAAGCAAACAAAACAGATAATGATCATAGTGAATTGACGATAATAATCAATAACGAAAATTGTAGTGACATTTGCCAATAATTATTTTAAAAAAAAATGACAGAAAATTAACCTGCTGTATCCTTATACAGTGTGATGACTATTTTGTCACTTAACTCGGCACACATTACTGTACGCTGCAAATTGTTAAATGAATTGGACTGTCAGAAAATGTATTATTAAATTACGAAAATTATATTGAATAATTTTATTTACGTGCTAGCTTGGACGCGTGACTGTTTCTTCACACTTGGTAAAAAGTGACCTTTTATTTTTAAAAATTATTTGCAGAATGTCCCGAGTGGTTGAGTTATTGTTGCCATTTATTATAGTTGATATTCTAATAACGTATTTTTAAAAAGTATGCGTATATAATTATAATGCATGAGCAATTTTGCAAATATTTAAAGCAATATTTAAATTTTGCGGTTATAGATTTGATCAAAGTATGTCTTTTTTTAATAACAATAAGTTTATCGGATCATAAAATTCTTAACGTTTTCTTACACCTTGACATGATACAGACAATTAATATGTATATTCATATTAAATTAAAAGATGTCATTTAGTACCTAGAAGAAAATAAATATTTATTTTATTATGTCTATTATCGCGACCACCTTTTTATAATGATATACATAAAAGAGATTACGCGAATTATCTAAATGACATACAGGGAACAGTACTTTACCTAGTCATCACAAATGACTATTTTTAAATTAATTAAAAAAAACATCTTACATAACTTAGAACAACTATTACACCTGTTACAATAAATTTGAGAATAACCATACAATAGCCTTAAACGCAGGTGCGTTCTTGTTCGCACCTTGTGTTTTTTTTAAGTCCGTTAAAAAGCTATTTTTTGGCTTTGGAACCGTGAAAGTAGATCTATCGATTAATTCGAATAGACAACTCGATTTTAAACATCGATTATAAATCATGTTGGGCTGTTGATTTATTCCTATGTTACCTGTCACAGTGTAGAAAAATACTGGAATATTTTATTTATGATTCTAAATTTATCGTATCTAATTTTGTGTCATGAGGCAATGTGCTTATGTGTTGTATTCCTTTATATCTTTAGAAATATAGAAAAAACGGCTACATTTACTATGGTATAGTAGTAGAGTCTTAAGTTTGTGGGATCGCCAACCTTGTTCAGCGGTCGTCACCTAATAAAAGATGTGTTCGCGATTAACGAAAAAGGTTTTCGCGACCCGACAGACGTGTTTAGTTAATCCTTTTCTAACTTCTCCTACACATAAAAAAAATTGCTGCCTAAGAAACGCAACCCTTGATATATTTTTAATGGACTAAGAGCACATCATAAAAATAGAAACACACTCTCAAATAATTTAACACATTTCTAGGACAGTAAGTCAAAAATGACAAAAATTTATTCAATTGTATTTTTATGGTCAGATAATATATTACACAATACACATATTTCCTTTGAGCATAAAAATATTATTGAATTCATCGCTTGTTATAAAGCCAATTAAAAGCATATGTTTGTAATGTAAGTACGCAAGTATACGGTTATATTAATTATTTATGGCTCAAAACAATACCATCAAAATATTTTTAATACAGCGTTACAGCGGCATGTGGTCTTGATATTAATTAAAATTTGAAATTAATGAAACGTACTTCTCATTCAATAGTTTACAGCTCACTGGAATATTATTAATATTATTTCAGTATACATTTTTAATCTTTTACTTTCAATACGACTGTTTGCTAATAACATTAATGCGAAAATAACTATAAAGCTTTAAAATTTTTAAATATAATAAAAATTGGGAAGGTGAGTTGTAAGGAAAAAGAAGAACATTGACTACTAAACATTAATAATTTTAAAACCTTGTGTTTTTATCATGTACCCCCCCCCCCTTTCCCTTCCATAATTTCGTACTTCATCCCTTATTCTTGCTGGATCTTTTGATGTTGCAAATGCATATGGGTTACGTGACCAGACGTCCCGTTTTGAACAGAACTGCCCCGTTTTTCTGTCGAATGTCCCGATCTCCTCCAAGATATCCCAAGGAAGGTTTTCCCTTCGAAAACTGGACACTATTTAAGTCTGAGCTATAGCGTTGGAACAAATCATTTGATAACCAGATATATGATAAATAATATAAACCTTACTTGAATAAAATAAAATTCTGAATTTTTAGATTGAACAGTTTTTTTTTAATAAGTGTCTCCGATTATACATGTCTTATACAATTTAAGATAAGAGTTAGGTGTTTACACCTCAATATGATTAATTATGGTTACTTCATTTCATGTGAGATAATATATTTACACAATATTATATTATATTGATTAATACAAATTAACTGCACACGAGTATTACAAAAATTTTAATCGCATATTATCGCGTATTACATATTAAAATTTAAGTATAAAAGAAATTATTTACAAAATTTAAATTCCTAAAAAACACCTTTAGTATTTGTACCCTTTTGGTAAAATGCGTATTATACAACACCGTTAAATTTTCATAAATTCTCAATAATTTTTTCCATAATCATGAGCTAACATGAACGTCGAACGTCAAAGCAAAGAATCGATTTTGTAAACGATTTACATTATTTATAAAATCGATGATAAATTATGCATTGAGAATCAGAAAAAGTGTACCAATCGAAAAATGGCGACGTTTTTCGTTAATTTAATTTAAGGACAGATGCGAGGCTTAGGGCGTCTCACACGCGGCGCTGTTAACTGCCTTGTATAACTTTTTTAATATACTAAAGAGTTTGTTTACATTGGTCTTGTGCTGTAGAAGAGAGAAAAAGTGCAAAAAACGATTTTGGATAGGATAAATAGTCAATTATAGTATAATATTTGTTTGTTATGATTTCATATCTGAACTTTTTAATACCTCTCCCTATCATCATAAGATCAGGGCATAGAAAATCAAATTAGGTACACGACTTGCCACTACGTTATGCGTTATGAAACTTAGACGTCGACGTTATAAGACACTCGTTCGTCATAAGAAAATCTACAGCTAGTTGTTTCAAAAAATCCTTTAACATCATAAAAATCTTTGTATCAGATTTAGCCACATAAGTCATAAAGCTTTACTACCGCCCCAATTAACACTTTAAGGCTCGAAATCGGTTAGGTTCGGTTTCAGTATGTTCAACTGAGAAATCACAAATCACTTATTCATTTGTTTTTCTGTACGGAAACGTTAAGGACGTGTGCGCCTTGTCAAACGTTTTGTATGTAATTGGAGCGTTCGGAACTGAACCGAACCGAACCAAACCAAAACCGAACGTGTGGGTGAAGGCTAACAGCGCACTATGCAGTACGCCCTTAACGGACTCGGTTCACATAATTGACAATTGTATACGAAAATGATTTATTGTGATCGGTTATCGTATATCTAAATTGAAGTAAATTAATGAAGACATGTTACAATTGTTGATAGAACAGCTTTTTATGAAAATAGCGTATGAACGTACGGTTTTAATGTGAAATTAATTCGACGGGACATTTAAGAGACCTTTTTTATATGCACGTATAATACGTTAATTTTAATCTTTATATAATTTTGTAATAGCTCAGTTGATTATTCTGTCATTTTTAATAACCCTATAAAATTATATGATTGATTGGTATTATATAAAGTCGACTATCATATACACTATACCATACCTATGTACATATACCTGTTATTATATTATGTACCAACAGTGTAATATGTACCAACGACGACCATTTATATATTTATTTGCGCATATGGTAAAAAACAGCCTATGCGCATAAAGTAAAAAAGAGTCCAGAATTAACTACAAAAAACATACTGGATATTTACTTATTATAAAAGTCTGTTACAGCATTTTGTTACGAATAGCAACATACAGCTGAACTACTACAATTAAATTCTTATTAGTTTCACGACTGAATTCATGACATTTCAAAATTTTTAATACTCTATGAACAGCTGTTTTTAATAACATATAGGTACGAAATACTTAGAAAACGTTGATATTTACATTACCTCAGAATATATTTTCATATACCTATATTAATTATATTAATTAGCTGTTAAATACCGTCATCCATACTGGATTATCAATATCATATAAGGTATTAAGACTATAATTATCAACCATTTCCCTGTCTGGAAATAGAGTGAAAATTAATTATTTATAACTCAAATGTTAATTCCAGTTATACGTGTATCATTAGAGTATACTTAATTTAAATTATTACGGGTTGACGATAACGAAGTAATTAAGATACAGAAATAATTTCGTATAAGATTAAAATGTTATCTGTCAACATATTAGGTATGTTTTATTATATGGAAAGATTAATTTCTCTCGGGCCGACTTGTGTTAAAAATGTAGGATGCTTTTACAAATTATGTGTAGGTAAAAGTAATTGAGTGTATTTTCATTTTAATTATAGTTGAAATGCAGCTGTAGAAATGCATCTTCTTTCTAGCTTACACTATTTAAGGTTAATACGCAAGTTAGCTAGCTTACTAGCTTAAGTATATTTTTATACAATTGAATTTGCTTTTCGCATTTTCTTCTATTATGCAAGGGTGCATTAAGACTAAACGAACCTCAAGCGAACAAGCATTCTAAGAACATTTTAAGAATGTTTTTGTAACAAATAGACCAACAAAAGAATGCTCTGTATACACTAAAATAATTAAAATAATTTTATCGAATGGGGCGTAGAACGAGCATTCGCATTGCTGGTTTAAATGCACCACAATAAAAACGGGCTCCAACTGGGCAGAGGGTCTAAATTTATATTAATATTATAAAGAGAAAAGATTTGTTTGTTTGGTTGTAATGAATAGACTCCAAAACTACTTGACCATTTTGAAAAATTCTTTCACTGCTGGGAAGCTACATTATCTCCAGTACTATAACATAGGCTACATTACATTTTCAAAAGGTTATAATTAAGGGAATCCCGGTGCGAAGACGTGGCAGTCTGCTAGTAGGTAAGTTATATTCCTACCCAAGCAACAGGTTGACGCTGCTTACCTCTACTTATCAAATATTAACTTGCCGACTTACTCGTCAACTTTAACGTTAAAAGCCCGTCATAGACTTATTCTGATGGAAAATGGAAAGTGAATGCTACCGCCCGTGGACATTAGCAACACCAGAAGAGCTAGAAAATGCGTTGCCGCCCTTTTAGTGGCGGGGGGGGTCTGTCCCCCGGTAACCTCTGATACCTCACAAGGCGAAACACGACGCAAGCGTCATTTTACATTTTACCACGGCCTCACAATGTACATTTTACATAGTGAGGACATGACGTAGACAACTTCAAAAATTAGTGTAGCATTGTGTGAAATATCACCATATTCACGTTTCCATAGTTTATCTAACGGCGTTTCCATTTTTATTTACGACGTGTTAAAAATATAACTTGTGCTATAAGTAACATACATTTGTGTGATATTTTTATATTGTTTGTTACATTTAAAATACAAAATATATAACGCAATTAGTATGGCGAGTCCTAGCGGCGGCTACACCCACGTTTCGGCTTTGATTGATAGCTTGGATGTTTTATTTATTTTCATCTCTTGACTTAGGAGTAGAAGGGACATTTAGTCTTTCATATTTTTATATATAGTACCTACTGTTTTTGAGTAATTGGGTATATATAAGCAGTACAAACGTCTTAGCCGATTTTGAAATGTATTTTAATTTTAAGTGTATTTAAATACATACATACATATATCAGCTTGACACCCATGATTTTGTCCGCTTTTGAAATTAAGTTTAATTGTAATTTTTATTTAATTTTTTTTTTGGAATAAAATGTACCAAGGCATAAGCCATTAACATAACAAATGGGTTCAGCCGTTTTGCCGTGAGAGCAACAAACATCCAAACGTTCAAACTGACATACTTTCGCCTTTTTAATATCAGTAAGGATAAAACATAATGTCTTTAAATCTTATCTATGTATTTGTTTAAAAATAAAATTGGTACTATTTTCAGGTATGTGGCATAATATTTCCGAAACCATAGTTGATTTTGCTCAACTTTCAAATATGAAATTTTATTTTCAATTTTAAATAAATTTATTTCATTTCATATTATGTCTCGAGTCCGGTTACCTCCTATGTCGGTGGATTCTTCAACAGGTGCAGTCAAATATCGCCTGAAGCGATTTTGACACCGTTTCACAATTATATCTTTTTCGCCATGAGCTAGTAATTGCCAGGCTTCGCTCGCGGCTTTGTCTGCCTTTTATCGGTTCTTTGATGTACGATCGTTTAGCACAAGGTGCATTGTTATTGTTTTATTGCTTTCTTATTACTTTAAAGGGTGCCTGCGCCATCAAAGCTTACTAAAAAAAGTAAATAATATTTTTTGTGAATAAATGTTATTTGCGTAGATTAAAATGTTTTAGATGGGTACATCCAAGTGTTAAATAAAAGCTGTTTCTAATTAATTTGTATACGAAAATCAATAATCTCGTTTTTTAAAATTAATTCACTGATTTTATAGATTAAAAATGTCAATAAAACCACCATTCCAAAGGTCGTTTGAATAATTTTTTATATACAAACAGATAATAAAAAGATGTTTTAATGTATAAAACCGGTAATATAAGTCCACATTCCATACAGAATTATTAATTAATATTTTTTATATTTAAATTTATAATAGCCGATCGGTTAACTAACAATACTATAAGTATAATGGCTTCTAGACACCAAAAACAGAACAGTACAGGGAATTTTTTCCTTAAAAAAGATTATTATGGCAATGAGTTTTTTTTCCTAAGATTAATTAAGATTTTAGCTAACTAAACAAAGCCATTTTCGCAATAGATCGCTTAGAAATGTATCGTTTGACTTTCGTCCGCGTAAACGCACACATAAAATCATAACTGAATAGGTGAGGACTTTTTATTTGTTACAAACATAATGTTTAGAAATATATCGTATAAAAACATTTTTAAGCTCACAACTGTACACGATCTTCTTTATTGGAAAAAATCCAGTCCTGTATCGTTCCACGGGTATTTCAAAGAAAATAATCGTAGCTAAATACACAAAATTTTGATAGGAAGCTATTATTTTGGCATGTCGGTACAATGTATGACTCCTGTCAGCATGTTTGATATTTTGATAGCAATAGTTTTACTCAAATAGTCCTTTGGTTTTGAGATGGTTAGTAATATACTTAACTATTAATAAGTATGAAGTGATTTTACGACACCCTCGTGATTTATTTGTTGGTTATTGTTATTATATTATAAATATAAATATATACGGACAAATCACACCGATTGAGCTAGCCCCAAAGTAAGTTCGAGACTTGTGTTATGGGA
>JAPEIZ010149656.1:0-10254 GCA_026122275.1 Junonia oenone
GTGATCTTGAGCTTTCTGATGCGGCCCATAGTGAGCGACCACGTCTCGGAACCATAAGTCATCACTGGCAACACGCAGTTAAAAAAAAAGTTAGTTATAGACAATAAAATTAGACATAAGTACCAAATGGCTTACATTATTTACAACGTATTATAAAAATCGAAGGTTTTAACCGAGTTTAAACCCTGGCTAGCACCGCTGAATGTTCAGGTGCTTTTGTGTTTAAATTCATCTCGTGCCCAGCGTTGATGGAAAACTTGCATGAGCCGGGAGACTTTCTGATACATGTATTTCCATCAACCCTCAATGGAGCAGCGTGGTGGATTAAGCTCCCTAACTCCCTAATAGGAGAAGTGGCCTATGCCCAGCAGTGGGATATGTATAGGCGGGTACTTTACTTTTAGGTGCGATATCCGATAATCACGCGGGCGGAAATGCGATAAAAAATTAATGCGGTTGAATATAAAATTGAAAATATATGCTACGTATTTCAAACAGATTGAATCCAATATTTACAATAAATCTATGTATTAATGTGAAACGAAAAATACATACACATTTTTTACGAAAATTCGACAAACGAGGAGTATGAGATTTAGCATAGTTAAAGTTTAGGTATATGGAGGAGGACTACATAGGTATCTTTGTAATAATACTATCAGCCAATCTCTTAGATTAAATTAAAAAAGAAAATGAATGCTAATACCAAAAAGGTTTAATTGTCGTTTCATGAACTGGATCTTTCAAAAAGTAATTTTACACGAAGGCTTAACATTCGTTGTAAAATATTAATCTTTTCTGAGTACCTAGGTATATAGGTATTATTCTCTAAAATTTTACTATAGACACTATAATTATATTTAACACCTTGCTAAGACTGACACACAATTTAAATAATTCATTTTGAAGTGGTAGTAGATTAAAAAGTGACATGTAAATTGATTTCCAAAAGTGCTCCAACAGCCCAATAGAATAAAGTACATTTTTGAGTGAGTTGATTTTGAATTTATTCAATGTGTTTATTTAATTATGTTTATATCAATAGCAGACATGTTAAACACTCATAGACAAATATCATAAAAAGTTAAAAACAATTCTAGGTGCCGATAAGTGTGATAATTACAGATATTCGCACTTACACGGCATTAAAAATACTTCCAAATCTGCGGGCGGTCATTCATTAAATGAATTTAAATATTTATTTGATAATAATTTTTTTATGGGATAGGGTGGCAAACGAGCTGACAGTTCACCTGTTGGAAAGTGAATGCTGTAGCCCATGGACATTTGCAACACCAAAGGAGCTACAAAATGCGTTGCCGACCTTTTAGGAGGAATGGAGGAGGAATGAATGGGGAATTAATGGGGAAGGGGTGGGGAATTGGGCCTCCGGTACCCTCACTCACACGGCGAAATACGACGCAAGCGACATTTTACGCCGGTTTTCTGTGAGGCCGTGACATCACTCCGGTCGAGCCGGCCAATTCGTGCATGACTCTCCCACGGTAAAATAAACAATTTAATAAGATAGTATGGAGTCCCGTTAAAGAATTGTGATATAAATCTTTTAAAAGAAAGAAACTCTGAAAAAAGTTCTGAACAACACCAAAAAACACCAAGAAAAAGAAAAAATACACTAAACGACATCATGGTCGTTGAGACCATCTATTAAAGTAATCAGATCAAAAATTTGGACGTGTGACGCGACCCATAGCTCAATTGTCACGGTATGGCGAAAGGTGCGGGTTCAAATCCCACGTGTCGCTTTGATTTGATGTTAAAAGTTTAATATTAATTTAAAGTCGATTGATTCGAGTCGACATTTTGTGGTAGAATCCAACTGAAGTTTAATGATAATTATGAGATGTAATCGGACCGGCTAATCGGCGTAGAAACACTCTCCTGCAAAATTCGGCGTGAAGTAGCGAATAAAGTACATACCTTCCGATGCCATGCCGAGATGGCCTAATGGTGCGAACACGTCGATCTAATCCGAAGGTCGCGGGTTCAAACCCTGCCTAGAACCGCTGAATTTTCAAGTGCTAAATTTGTGTTTAAATTCATCTCGAGCTAGGCGGTGAAGGAAAACATCGTGAGGAAACTTGCATGTGCCGGAAAAAATTCCGACACATTTATAATGTATATCCATCAACTCAGCGTGGTGGATTAAGCTCCTTAGCCTTCTCCCTAATAGGAGAAGAGGCCAATGCCCAGCAGTGGGATATGTACAGGCTGTTACTTTATGCCTTCCTTTAACCCCATTTTTAGGGTTCCGTATGCAATGTCCGTCTGTCTGTCTGTCTGTCCGCGGCTTTGCTCCGAGACCCTCAATACCAGAAAGCTGTAATTCGGTATGAATCACGCCGAGAAAGTCGTACAATAAAATCTTTAAAAAAAATTTTTTCGGGATGCCTTCCCTATGTGTAAAGTGAGATCAAATTTTTTTTCTCAACTATCCCATGCTGTGGGGTATTTTTGGATAGGTCTTTTAAAAACAATATAGGTCTGGATATAAAAAAACATTTTTCCGAACGCGGCGCTGTTTCCGAAATATTAAGCTTTCAATTGTAAATTTTTCTTAGAATCGAGTGTTCCCCTCACTAAACTGTCACTTCTATAAATGTGAAAAAATTCATGACATAAGTACATATTATAATGAATTTAAAAGGAGAATTGTCACGGCTACCTGGGCTTTTATAGTTATCGAGTTATAGCTGATTAAAGTAAAAATAAGTATTTCGTTTTCATTCAAAATTGTTAAGATTAAAATGTTAGTTGTTAATGAATAAGTATATTTTAAAGATAATACATATTAATGAATATCCGCATATTATTATGAAAACTACGGAACCCTTCATGCGCGTGGCTCGACACGCAGTTGGCCAATTATTCCTTATTTACTCGTAATTATACGATTTTTGACTGCAAAATTCCATGGTTAATGAACATCACTGACCTTTTTCCATTTCTTCGGTATATACCAACGTATAAAAAAGAAAAAACCGACTTCTATCTATTGATATGATGATTGATGACTTGATATCCTTTAATTAATTTTTCACACTTTTAAAATAAAAGTGAAAAAACTCAAAGTACCTGTAACTTCGGAAATTGCTTACTAAGTCTATTAGTTATTCGTACTTTTTGAGTTATGTCCCTTTCATTTTAATTTTTTCTATTGTAAAACGTTAATTAGTAAAATAGAAACAAATACCTTTCAAGAACACTCATCGCACAACGATCACAAAGCTTTGATGTAACGTTAACTTATATTATATTTTATGTAAACAAAATACTTGTATAATGTTAAGGCACAGGCGGTGGACTGAGAACTACTCCGCACGAGTAAATCACCCTTATATTATAAAGTCACAGTTTACATTAGTGTTTAACATCTAGATGACCGTAAAAAGTCGACGCAGGCAAATTTATTATTTATTTTAAATACCTTTTGCAAACAAAAAGTTAATAAAATCGTTGCATAAACTTATACGTCTATTCCATAATTACCATGGTAATGTATTACGGCTAATGTAGCTTATATTTAAACTTCCATCATAAACATAAATGTGAAATGAGAGTAGAGTTCAATATTGAGTAATAAGTCGCCGACCGTCGATAGAATCAATTGCTAAATGAGTGCCAAGTTTTGTTTTGGCTTAGGATGTATTTTAAGCTCAAGATTTGATTTGACCATTAACGTACCTTTTGTAAAGTACGTAGGCTATATTTTGTTTCCATGTAAACCCTTATCTGGTATCGTAAATTTTATAAATGTAACATGTTTCTACAACGTTAATTAAAGGTACGTTTTAGTTTTTTTTTGGATTTTCAAAGTTTATTTTATAAGGAATACGAAAACATAAAATTTCGCGAGAAAAATACTCACAAAAACTGTCTAATTTTTCTGATTTCCTTAAGTAAATAAGGACAAAGAATAATATGAATTAAAACGGTAATTTTATAAAACGAGCTTGTTACTTGTCTTTCATAAATATTTTTTTACTAAAATTGCGGACATTTATATCGTACAAACTGATTTAAATTGGAGGCCGCGCGGCCCTTTCAATCAGACTGGCGACATCCAAAGCCAGTTGCCACGTTATATGATTACCCACAACACCGTTCCAGCGTATTATTATATACCTATTCGACAGGGCACGACAGCAGTTAAGGGTTTGGTTGATGAAAATTTTGTGACCATTACAATATTTTATTATTTTTTGTGTATGCATAATAATCTACTTTGGTATGATGTATTTACATATTATGTAAAGTGAGACCAAAAATTTTTTTCTTATTTATCCTATAGTGTGGGGTTTCGTTGGATTGGTCGTTTAAAATATTATAGGTGTGAGAAAACCATTTTGCCGAACGAGGAATGGTTTCCGAAATATTAAGTTTTAAAATGTCATCATAAGAGTCAATTGTCCCCCCCTCCATCCTTTAAACTGCTGTTTCTAAAAATGTGAAAAAATTCATGATGGTAGACATATGTATAATGAATTTAAAAAAAAAATATTGCGGATAAATACCTAGGCTTTTATAGTCCCGTTTTATAGTCGACTGTGGGTTCGATCTCCGCTCAAGACAGATATTCCTATTTTTACAAACATTTGTTACTCAGTCTGGATATTTGTCCACGTGGGTCTCACCATTGTACCTCAGAGGACACGTAATGCTGTTGATCCCGGTTGGTACCAGAATCAAAATTACCGGATAACGATCTTTACTCAGTAAGTAAAATTTTAAAGTTTAAATTGTTACTGGCTCACCCTCTGGGTTTTACACAGAGAGCTCTTCAGACTGTAAGAGAGAGCTCTTTGTGTAAAAGGACTGAAAAATTAACAAACCCTGGTAAAAAAACCCCTTTTTCTTCAAAAGTACATTGTGACTATGAGTTAATTTCATGTAAATTCTTCTTCTTCCTAGCATTTTCCCGGAATTAACCAGGGTCTGCTTTATTCTAGCCTAGGTATTGACAGGCTACTGATTTTTATGCAGAACGATTGCCGTATGACCTCGACAAACCAGAAGACAAGCCAGTAACCTTTTGGACTAGAATCGTTTCATGTAAATTAATTTATAAAAACGTTTCAGTTATTCTCTTTTTAATTTAGTCGATACATGTGAGTATAAATTTCATATCGTCACCAGTAATTTTGCAACAATTTATCAACCTATAGTGAAACATAATGGTTGTTAGCCATTCGGGACAAATAAAACAAAATTAATGTTTTGTTTTATTCACTCAAAAGAGAAAAACAAACCTTTTGAAGATCATATTTACTCAAATGTATACTTAACTCATAATTTTTTGTTGAATATAATATTTATTTTTCTTTTTTTTTCCTCCAATTATGATATCCCGTGAAATCTTCCCGTAATCCCGCCGCCGTCGCAATATTTCCCAAGATTTAATAAATTGACTCGGCGAGTGAAGCTCACGGATGATATACATGTTTGTTTATTAAAATGAATAATACCCTAACTGAGGAGACGGGGGATGTTGAGAACGATTTTATTAAAAGGAGAAAAATTTGATAACGAAAGTTTGACTGTACGAAAATTGTTCTGAGTTTGCTTTGGGTTTTATTTCACAAAAGTAAAAGTAAAAAAATGTCCTACTGCTGAGTACAGGCCTCTTCTCCTATTAAGGAGATGGTGTGGAGCTTAATCTTTTACGCTGTTTCACTGGAGATTGGTGGATATACATGAGTCAGAATTTCTTCCGGCACATGCAGGTTTCCACACGACGTTTTCCTGCACCGCCAAGCACGAGATGAATTTAAACACTTTAGTTGTAGTAAGGATTAAAAATACTATTTTTTATTTTCAAATACATTATGAACAAATATGATTATAAAAATAAATATTGAGATAATTAAGTAATTAGGTAGATATTATTTGTTAATCCACCAATCCGCAGTGGAGCAGCGTGGTGGATTAAGCTCCATACCTTCTCCCTAATAAGAGAAGAGGCCTATGCCTAGCAGTGGGATATGTACAGGCTGTGTTACGTATTTGTTAATTAATACTTAGTTTTAGAGCATCTCTACTATTGTCTTGGACGTTTTACAATAAATTAAATCCAATTCAAGGATGCAAGGAGTGATTGTCCTATTCATAATTATTATCATATCTAATCTCTAATAAAAGTAAACTTGGATCACACCTACCTTTTAGTTACTCCCCTCCCCGAAAAATTACGAAATCTATAAGTTATATAATTTACCGTGGGAGAGCCATGCATTTGCACGAATGGGCCGGCTCGACCGGAGTGATACCACGGCCTCATAGATTACCGGCGTAAAATGACGCTTGCGTTGTGTTTCGCCGCGTGAGTGAGGGTACCGGAGGCCCAATCCCCCACTCCTTCCCCATTCATTCCCCATCAGTTCCCTCCATACCTCCTAAAAGGCCAGAGACGCATTTTGTAGCTCCTTTGGTTTTTCAAATGTCCATGGGCGACAGCATTCACTTTCCATCAGGTGATCTGTTCTTTGATCTGGTGTCTGAAAAAAAGTTATGAAATGTACGTAAATTAAAATGTCTAGTTAGTTCCAGAAGTAAATCCAATACAGCGACTTTTCAATATAGTAGAGTTAAGAATTCTGACAGCCATTTAACAATCTCTTCAAGAATCGGAGCGGAAATTGTCTTTCTCCGGAAACCGACAGTCTGTAACAAATGTTATATCATAGTCGGAAACTGCGCTCATTTATTTCTTTTAAAGTAAAATTTTCGAACTTTATTGCGATTTTAAGATTTCTTTTATTTAGATGTGTAGCGTCAGGGAACGACGGAATGGTAATAAAAAAGTCCTTATTTTACTTACTTATATTACTTATGTAAAAGTGAATTTGTTCATTTATTTGTTTTGCTTTCCAGTCGTAAAATTATAATTTCAGATTATAAATATATAATACATTCGGTAGTCATTGTATAGTTTTTCATTCGCTTGCCGTGGTTACAGTTATTTATCATTATGTAGAACAAAATAAGGGACATATACCTACTTTGTTTTGTATTGATTTTCTATCTAAAAGAAACAGAACATGCTGTTACATGCCGTATTAATTTATGATATTACAGTCTACGTCACTTCGAGGAAAATTACAAATCTACAGTTACAGGAGGTCACAATGAAAATATATAATTAACCAGTTACCCACATACATTACTTACATTACTTATATATACGTTTTGGTTAACTTCGCAGAGAAAATAGGTAAATAAAGAAGCAAGGAAATTCCACTATTGGAAAATAGAAAAATGTCAATCCCAAATGGATCAGGTCTAACTCCGCTCCACTCCAATATTCATGAGGTCTCACCTCCACGAAGATTGGCAATCGATCGGTCATTCCACAAACAGCTGCTTTAGCTTATCCAGTGACAACCAACTGGATTAATTAATTCTTCCTATAGGATTGTAACTAACTGAGGTCCGTAAATACTTCCTCGAACCATAGCTCGATTTATTTTAAGTAGCTTAAATAAATATGTACATCGAGTTAATTGACTTTGATTTGACTTTTTTTTTGATCCTAGAGATATGATAGGTCGGCAAACGAGCTGACAGATCACCTGATGGAAAGTGAATGCTGTCGCCCATGAACATTTGCAACACCAAAGAAGCTACAAAATGCGTTGCCGGCCTTTTAAGGGTATGGAGGGGGAATGGATGGGGAATTAATGGGGAAGGGACGGGAAATTGGGCCCTCGGGCAACCTCACTCACGCGGCGAAATGTATCTCCCTTTCCGTCTTCATCATTTGGTTTGATTTCAATATTTTTTTCTCTTATGGTTCAATTGGTACCTATTTCTAAAGTGAGAATTATATTTTTAATGTTTAGGTTGTGGATACAGGTGTATAAGGACTTACTCGATAAACTCGTAAGTTTATTTAATTCTAAAAAAGTTAATAAATTAAAAAAACCTTTATAGAATAAAATGAACTTATGAATTTATAGATTAAGTCGTTTTTTCGAATAACTCGAAATTAGATAAAAATAGAACTTAAAGATTTATATTTTACATTAATGTTTCAGAGTAAAACTGATAAGTGTTATCTTTTGAATATCATAATTTGATGACTTCTTTGTAATATTGTATGAAAGTATGAGGGGGTATAATTTTATACTATTAGCTCTCACACTTTTGCTCACACACTTTTAAATTCTTTTACGTTTTAACTAGCTTATAAAGCACTTGCTACATCTTTTAGTGAAGATCTAAATTTGCATGCGTCTATATGTATATTAAAATAGCGTAACCCTGATAGTTTAAAGTCTCTTCTCCTTATTTTAGAAACTTATATTTTTGTTGGAAGATCCTTACGAGATGTTTCTTTTACTTACAAGTTTACATTTATTTACTTAAATCAAGATAATTTTAACCAGAACAACGTTTTTCATGTATTATGTTGTAATATTTAAATATTTTTTCGCGTGTTCTCAGTTGACCTCGCTAATATATGTTATTTCCTTAATTTAAAATTCTTTCTTTACAGTTTATATAACTTGTTAATTTTTAGTATAATTCGAGCGTACAATGCATTCACAGGCGGAGCAAGACTTATATTTGTTGACATGAAGGATTTATATTTATAGGTCATATACTCGTATCTTTAAATAGAAATCCTTCATAACAAGTAAACTTCCTATCTATCTGTAGATTGGAACAGCAGCCAATTACTTAAAAATAAAGGAATTTTTGTTTACAAGATAAAAATATTTGTACTGTTTTTAAAAATTAATTCTTACACAAGTGACAAGGACATTACATTCAATTAAAAGAGCAGTAATATCTCGTAACTGTAAATTAGGTATATAATATGTAAACTTTTATTAAAACAAATCAATCGTTTAAAATAAAGAGAGCTAAATCAAAATTCCTGTAACTTCTGAAGTATTTATAAAGTCTAATAGGCAGTTTTAAGACTTATCATTCAGTATTTTAATTTTTTTTTCGGATTGTCTATTGCTGTTGGCCCTAGTGGCCTTGACAGCGTCACCGGTTTGCGAGCACTGAGACCCGGCCGTGTAAAAGGAGAGCCCCCGTTGGGGCTCAGAATGGTATTTTAATTTTTTTAGTTATGTCACTTTTATTCTAAACGTGTGAGATATCAAGTCTCTTGGAACTTTTTCTCGGTTTTAAAATTATCTCAAGACACCGGTATTTCAATATTAAATATTTAAAACGTTTATAATTTGACAATTTAAAAGTGCTTTTGCTTAACCTTCTTAAATAAATAAAAAATGATTTTGAATTTGAAAAAAACATATTCTTAATATCTTTATTTTTTTTATTTTGAGTTCAAGAAAACAAATAACCATTTATCACTTATAGTTAAACGGCATTATTAAATCGGTTTTATTTGAACCGATTCTATTTGAACGATAACCCTTTTTACCCACTTATATGAGTTGAAACCCTTTATTCAAATTACTGTAAAATGTAAATAACTCATTAATTCTTTATATCTTTTCATATAAAAATTAAGTTGTCAAGTCAACTGTTTTTTTACTAACTTCAAAAAGTTGCAATATTATACCTACTTGCAACTTATTAAGAAGTTTGAGACCCGTCAATTTTATTTAGTTACCCACTCAAATAAAGTGTTAAATTAGAGGTCAGATCACTCGTTAAATAAGATACTTATCATTGGCTTTTGTGAAACAGATCAAAAAAGTATGAAATTACGAATAATCGCAATATCTTTACCTTATTTCCGTTCCGCAGAAACTGAATGGAAGATAAACCGGAAATTATCATTTGAATGCTGTTTCAAGGAGGGAATTTCAATATCCACTAACGGCGGCCGTAACCTCTTGTGATTACCTCAAACCATTTTTAATCTAAGACTTTTCTTAATAAGGACTTATGCTATGAAAAATTATTCATGATCTGTTACATAAAACAATATTTTTAACATTAAATTCATAAATAAATAGATTATTTTAGGCTACTGCTAATTTAGGTTCCATGAGTATTAGGACTAAGATATTTAACCTGGTAAATGTTATATGGATCTCATAATTTTTTACGGTAAAAGAACTGAGTTGCGAGACTTAGTTTTTTATAGGCATATTAAATTAACGAACTATTTTGGGTATACAAGGCAAGTTTTACTATAAATAATAAAAAACGTATTCTTTTACCAACTGAATATCAGCAGGGCCGTCTTTACCACTGGGCACAATGGGCACTTGCCCAGGGCCCCGCGATAGATGGGGCCCCCTAGCGCAA
>JAPEIZ010150746.1:0-10766 GCA_026122275.1 Junonia oenone
ATGTATATGTAGCGTGTTTTTCGTGGGCACAGGATAAGAGATGCCTATTTTAGGCTGGGCAGCGAATGTGTTAAATAGGTAAATCAAGGTTTTAGCTTACGCACTTTTGGAGGAATTGAAAGACTTTTTATTTATATACCACATATATTTAAAAGTATATATTTTAATTCTTAATTCATCTTATGAAATAACACAGATTTTGAAAAACATGTAGATTTCATTTTCTAATAGCGGGTATGGTAAATATGAGACCCTAACGGAAGCCAGGACAGCGGAACAGAACGGTTCGTCACTCGCAGCGGTGACCACGGCATGACCACGGCATCACCACAGCATGACCACAGCATGACCACATCATGAGTAAAATACTTAAATACCAGCTGTCCTCGACAACCAAATATCAAAATAGGGCTTCACAGACTGAATTTTACATCGAAGTCTTAACATACAGAGTACACAAGAAAGATTTCATTGTGGCGGTTAATTTACTATAATATAATAATTTTAAAAACAAATATTTAATAAATCTATCTTATATAGCTAGTACAATCACTTTGGGAACCTAAACACTCAGATTGATGGTATTACATATTATCTACTAAAAAACTATTCGATGGGTAATATTTAGTAGGTACGGTGCTGGGTAAATTAAAAGAAAATTTCAACATTGAGCTTTATTTAAAGAAACGAACTCGCTTACTCCATTCATTAGACATAGTTTATCATTAGATACACACGAAATAAACAGTTTTCCAGTAAACCTTGAAAATAAGTCTTCTTTTATAATGGAAAAAAGATCACATAATTCCGAGGCTGATAATGAGGCTTACAGAATTTCCTTCGACCCCTGGACTAGATTTAATCGATAACTAAAGCTTGAGATTTCATGTGTTAATTGACTAATCAAAATCTAATGTATAAAAATAGTTAACAAAATGAAAATTACACAATGCCCAGACCGCGTTATCAGCCCCTCGCGAACCTTACCGAACATACATACATCGTCTATACCAAGAACTTATAAAAAAATCTTGTAAATAAATTATTTCTTTAATGTCAGGAATAAAACACAATTTATACGTAATAACTCCGAGGCGTTATATTCCGCTAATATTATGCAAGGATCACAGAATAAACAACTCTGAAGACGTACCTACCGGACTCGCGGGATGAAGGGTGGGGCACTTGAGACTAAACATTTACACATACAATTCAGTTTATAGTGTTATAATAATCGTGAAAGTCACATTTAATATATTTTATTTACACGACGCTGCAACTTAAAATTTACATTTAAAATAAAATATAATAAAACCATATATTTTCAAACATACTATAATTATATCATTAAAATAAAATCGACGTTTGCACTTTTTACTAAATAAAATTAATTTAATTTGGCAGTTTATCTCTTCACGGCTAAAAAATAATTAATCAAATTTTAATAATCATCGTCGTTTAATAAAACTCATAAGAAAAAGCGCTGATAAGATTAAAGTGAATAATATATGTTTTTTTTATAGATTTCTATTAGACACATTAAATTAGCGCTGATATTCTACGACTAACCTACGAACGCCTATTCTCATGTTACTTTTAAGAGATAATGCTCCATGTCCTTCGAATTCATATAGTGTAAACTGTGAAATCAATATAAGATGACATATCGAATCAAAATAAAATATACTCCGCTAAAATTAGCTAATATACTGCAAGGGCAGCTTCCCAGTAGACTGTATTAAATCAGTCCTCACAGTACGTAGGCTCCTTTAAAAATTTAACTAAAATATACTATAAAAGATATACAATATTTACAGAACTGAAATTAATAAAATTTTAGATTAAAAACTTTCTGGTCAAAATGTCATATTAATGACATTCGTAAATAACTAGAATATTATTTACAAAATATTTACAACATTTCATTATCATACCCTACAATAGCCTTACTCGAGCAGGTGACGTTTTTCGTCGCCGCTGCGCTTGCGCCCTTTAGCGTGTGCTAGCATAGTGACGAGTTTCTTGTGACTGTCGCCGACTATCCAGCCGTGCTGCGGCGGGTGATCCTGCTCGTCGTCGCCCTCCGACCAGTAGTAAGGTGAGCGCGGCCTGGATCGCACTCCACTGCCTGCACTGCGATTACTGCTACCTACCCTGCTTTCAGACTCTTGCTTCTTCACAGAAACCAGCCTACCCGCCTTTCGACTCCCACTCGAATGTCCGTCCTTCTTCTTTCCTTTCTTTTTTCGTCCGCTACTGCCGATCACAGATTCAGCACTATTAGGCCGCGGAGGAGCGCCGTCTGGCTCGGATTCTGAGCTCCAGGTCTCGGCTAGGACGTTTTGCTTACCAACTGTACATTTTCGCCTCGCCCTTTGTCTAGCGACACCAGCATCCTCCGGCGTAAGATGATCGAAAGATTCGTCGCCAAAATCAACGCAATCGTACTTCCTTTCTTCTTTCTTTTTCTTGTCAGTTTTTTCTTTATAGAATTCATCTCTTAATTTATGTTTCTCGTAACAAAAATCATCACTTCGTCTGCGTAAAGTGTTATCTGTATTAGGCACGGTATAATTTTCAGTCGTTGATATAAGAGGTTCGTATTTCTTAGTATGGGTCTCCTTTGGTATATCATATACTTTTGACGTTTCACATTTTTTGTAATCGTCTTTCCGTTTTATTGAAGAAGACCCGTGTGCGTCTATAACTGGAACTGGGCTTACATTTGTTTCTAATTTTGTGGGTGGCGTTGTGGATTTTCGTCTAACAGCAAAAGATGACAAAGATGGATGTAAAGTTGGAGAAGGTGTACTGTACTTTTGAGACAAGCCAATTTCGCTTGTAATAGACAATGCTTGATCATAACGTTTTGCTGATTTGTTAAATCTTGACTGATCATCTTTCTGGGGTGATAAGCTAAGATAAACACGTGACGGTGGAACTTCGTCTTTTTCTATAGAAACATCATCATTTTTGTGGACAGAAGTATTTGGTTCGTCTTCTAGTAAACTGTCAAATAATTGATCTAGATTGGCTTTAGGCTTAACAATTTCCCTACTTTTCGGACTCTTTCTCTCCGTGCGAACAGCATTATTCTTAAATATTTTTCCCATTACTGCGTTTTTCTCTGTAGTTTCTTTTCTTTTGACTGGTGATGAAATTTTAGCAGGTTCACTGATTCCTTTAACATTTCCTAATTCACATGATAATATGCTGTTCTCGGTTTCGTCATCACTGCATACATAGTCGTCAGACATATAAACAAAGTCATCGCCATCAGAACCACTTTCACTGGATATTTCGAACTCATTTTCATTAGTTGATTTCGATGTACTTGGCATATCTTTATTATTTATGCTCTTAAATCTTTCCATTAAAGTCGATGGTCTAAATTCAAATACTTCGGTATCTTCTGTATCCATAAATTCATAAACATCAACTTTTTTCTGCGGCGATTTATCGCTGCAGTGGTCACTGTCACGGTGACCACTTTTTTCTGAATTCGTTCTATTTCTTTTCTTTTTAGAATTACTCTTTCTTTTCTTTCTATGCACTTTCTCAACGGGTGGTACTATTGCGGACATATCAATATCTGAAGTAAGAATGGAAACCTTAACTCCATCAAATCCTTTTAAAGCTGCCTTGGTTGGAACACTACTATTATATCCTCTTCTGTTATTTATTTTCTTCTTCTCGGACTTTTTACGATTGTTATACCTGTAACAGAAAAAAAATTATTATAATATTCTAAATAAAAAAAAGAATATTTAATTATAGCTTTGATTTACCTAGCGTTTGTTTCTACGTGTGTTTGTATTTGTTTGGCAGCGGCAGCTTGAGATCTACATTTTCTTTTAATCTTATCAAACTTGTCTTCAAACATATCTATATTCTCAACAATATCGGTATATATCTTTTCTTTCATATCAATATGTCGTTTATATTTGGGCCTAGCCGATTCTTCTATCATTTCATAATTTGATAAAAGTGTATGCGAGTCTGTAATACTGTTAGTAAATGTTGCTGACGAATCTATTTGAACACCTGTTAAAGGACCTTTTATTCCGTTTGCTTCTTTTAGATTGGAAATCAGATCATTTTCTAAATTTCGAACCTCCTCACTTTCCAGTATCTTCTTTGCTGCTGCAGAATCCATTTCTTCATCAGTTTTAATATCACATCTGTCATCTAGAATACTTTTCTCCAATAATGCCAACTCTTCTTCACATGCTTGAGCACAATTAAAACTGTTACACTGACGAATTCGTTTTGTAACTGTTGTTCCATTATTTTTATGTGACTCTTTTAACATTTCACAACAATCAATAAATAGTGCCTCATCACGACTCAAGCTTCGTCGAGAAAGTTGTTGTTCTCGTATTGTTCTTTTTACATCAGCTAAAATCTCTTCAAGTGTTGGCAGAACAATGTCTGCGGTAGATAAACAATTTTTCTTCCTTTTAGCTATTTTATTTTGAAGCACCTTTAATCGATTTAATTGTTGCCTATAAGCAAGTAAGTAATTTGGTTCTTCTTCAATTAGTACTGTTTTTACTTTCAGTTCTATTTCACAGAGTCTTGAAATATGATATAAAGACAATAAATGTCTGACATAATTATCCCATCTACGAAAAACTTTCTTGCACACATCGCAGAAACTTGGTTTTATTTTCACCCTCCTTCGCTTTTTCCTTCCTCGTTTGGTAGCCTTTTTAGGAGGTGTAGTTATAGGTTTCGCCTTTACTTGATCTTCTTTTTTATTGTCATTTGTTGATTTTTTCGTAACTCGTTCATTGGATGCGAAGTAAGCGTCGTCATTATCAATTAAATTGAATGTTTCCGAAATTTTCTTAGTTGCCAATAAATTGGATTTTCTTGGTTTCCTTTCGGAAAAGAAACCAAAACTTTCCATAAACTGCTCAGACCGAAGTTCTTCTTCATTTTCTGCTTTATTACTAATCATTTTTGCTTCTTTGTTATTTATGGATTGGCTTTGTTTATTTCTTTTACGTAGTTTTGATTTTTCTCGCGATTTACCACATATTTCGTCAGTGGTTGATTTTTCAACACATTCGGAAATCGGCAGTATTTCTGTTATTTTTTTCTCTTTTTCTTCGACATACTTTTTCAATGGTACATCACTCTTTGTAGATTCATCGGAATCACTACTGCCATCTTTCGTATTGACATTGGTATTATTATTGTGTTCAGTAGAAATTCTTGTTTTATCAACATCAAGTTTATCATTTTCAGTGTCAACAGCAGATGGAGTGGCATCTGATGGTAAAATATCTATAATAGCAGAGGGCGCTGTTTTACTTAATTTTCGAGTTTTTACTGCCACTGTCGATTTGAGACTAGAAAATCGAGTTTTTGGTGATGTTTCTTTTCTAGCGAATGGTTCCGTTTTGTCAACCATATCTTCTAAATCTATATCATAGGGATCGTACAATTCTGCTCCAGAAGATTTCACAACAACTGATTTAGATCGTGCTCGCCTTATTGCTTTATTATAACATGTTATATTACGTGCTGTAACTGCTGTTGATGAAATAATATCCTTAATCTCTTTTGTTTCTATTTCTTTTTCAGGAATCTTTATATTCGATACTACTATCTTTTCATCAATTAATTTAAGCTTCTTTGGTTTAGAAATTGTAAGAGTATCATCTCGATCCGGAGATGTAGATTTTCTTTTTTCAATTGACGGTTGATTATTAATTATTCCATCAGTTGTATTTTTATCGTCAACTTCATGACTTTTAACATCAGACGTCACAGACTCGGTTATGTTATCCGAAACGAGATTAGTTGATCCTACTCTTTCGAGGTCACTGTTAACTTCTTGAGTCGTGTTTAATTTTTCGTTTATCTTCTCAAGATTCAATGACTTTTTCTTTTTGAATTTCCTTTTTGATTGAGGTGATTTTTTCCTTTTATTTGTTTTGTTTTCAACATTATCGAGTTTATTTAACTCATCATCACTACTATGAACCTTTTGACCCTCATGCTGCATATTTGGAAGAGGTTCGGGACTTTGTTTTAAAGTAGTATTTAAAATTGGTTTATTATGATTTTCCTCATCTTGTAACAGTTTTGAAAATATTAATTGTTTTTTAGTTAATGGGGCCCGATGCTCAGTTGAGTTGTCAACATGTAAAGTAATGTCGTTTATAATAGAATTACTATCTATAAACAACGATTTTCCACGTCTACTTCGTCTTAAAGGAGTCATATGTGTTTCGCCAGTTTCGGCTTCCTTGTTACTTTCAACACCACTCTCTATGCTTGTTACTTTGTGAAAATTAACCTTAGCCTCCATTATTTTATTTATGTCAGATGGATTTTTTAAATCATTCGTTTCACTTACACTTATTTCATTTGTATTAACCGTTGCCAGAGGTTTACTATAAGCTTCAAGTTTTTCATCCTTATTAGTAGTGGTAGGCGACGTATTTGTAGAACACGGCTGTTTATTTTCACAAAACTCTCCTTTTGAATTATCATTAACAGCTTTAGCGACTGTAACGTTCTTTTGCCCTGCATTAATAGTATCTGAATTAAGATCTCCCACATTGACATTATCATAGGAAAGACAATCATTCGGTAAGTTAAGCATAACTTTGGTTTTTTCTTTTCTTACAGATATATTTGAAGTAACCTCCTTCTCATTTGATATAGCCGTATTCGTTGATGTAGATCGGTTATTATCTACTTCACTCGATTTCGTTTTAGTAGGATCATCTATTACTTCTACATTTTTTACAGTCTCCGACGAAACATTATTTTCTTTATTAATGTCAAGTTCATTATCGACTTCATTAGTACTACACAAAATTTCTTGTTGCTCCACATACTGAGTCGTACCTAAAATATTTACGCGGCGTCCTTTTCTGCCTTTCTTTTTAGAATGGGTTTCTTTTCCTTTGGTTATATTTTCACTACAATCAAAGTTATTATTATACGAGTCAGTGGCTTTCTTTAACGATTGTGATTCACATAAACTGGGCGTTTCTGCTGATATTTTTTTGTTACAAGTAAGCAAAACTTGTTTTTGATAGTCAGACGATACCTTATCAGATGTTTTATGTTCAGATTTTTTATTTTCTATGCTTGTATTTTCCTTTTCATATAACGCTTGATCTTTGCGAGAAGCATTTAACTCGCGATGTTTCTGCTTAACAATAACAGCTAATGTAACGTCATCTTCAGAATCTTCATCTTCTACGGATAATTGACTTTCGGTGCAAGATGATATCAAAGATACATTTTCTGTACCTTTGTTCTTTATTAAGCCTTGCGTGTCTTTTGCATTATTCTTATCTTTGTTAGTTTCTGAAGATATTTCATTTATGGTTTCAATTGATTCAGAAATTTTTGATGAATCATTTTTTATAACATGGCATGTACCAGAACTTTTTACTTCGTTCATTAACTCAGAATGGGTTTCCTTTAATATGGATGAAGAGACTACATTTTGTTTATCACATATGCTATAGTTTGAATCAAGATCTGTTTTTGTGTCTTTAGTATTTTTTATGTGGGTAATTGTTGATTCTTGTTCTTCAGGTGATGAGTCAGGCCTTGCTGTTTTTGTAGAACATATCCTTATGGCTGATCGATGCTGAGTACTACTTATTTCGGCTTGTTGAATAGCCATACGACTTGTGCTATCAGTACTCTTGCTTTTCTGATCTGTATCCGATGAACTATCACTATTGTTTGTTATTTTTGTATTGTCAGGTAACAAAGAACGCTGTCTTTCAGACGATGTTTTGATTCGAACTGCCCTTAAGCTTGCTGTTTTATCACTATTTGTTTTAAGTGCCTTTGTTTTAGGAGTAACGATAGAACTTGATATGTCTTTTGAGGGATAAATTATTGAATTTGTGATCGGTTCACTATTATTTGAAACCTCAGGAATCTCTGATATAGTCTCGTCGCCAGTCAAATCAATAATACGGTCTTGTCCGTCATATTCATCAGTGGTTTTGTATGCATTTTCGGGATTTACAATTTTTTTAGAGGCGTCTTCTTCAAGTGAAATTCGAGATTTTCTTCTATATTCTATAACTTTTATTTCATTACTTTCATGTAACTGATTAGAATGACGATCTGATAGTTGAGGCGTTGGCGGAGTTAAAAGTATAGAACTAGAAACTGCCGTTGGTGACGTCTCCGTAAATTGTAAAGTTTGAGGAGATGTAGTATGCTTCAAGGCACCATCGTCTGTTGTAAAACCTTTTTTGTAGTCCATTTCTAGTTTATGGCTAATAAGTGTAGGTGAAGAATTGCCAGTAAGAGAAACCGAATCGCGTCGAAAACTTTCAGTATCTTGAGACAATACAGGCGAAGTTGAAGATGATACATATTGTGGCAAAACATTGAGAAGTTGATTGCGATGATCGACGGGCATATTTCCTAATATTTCCACCAGCTCTTTGGGTAACATAGCTATCTTTCTAGCTGTTTCCGGATCTTGATCTAAGTTATTCTTATCATGATTCTCTTTCAAAGTGTCCACATTTTTATTTTCTGTATCTGATCTATAAGTTGCAGCCGGACTTTTATCCTGTGACAAGTTCTTCTTTCCTTCATAAGCTCCATTTTCACAAGATAACTTTCTTGTATCAATCTTATTAGATTCATTTACAATAGAATTTGATTTATACGTAGTTAAGGTTCCAGCCATTTGTCCAGGTAATGTATGAACTGAAGATTTATTTATGCTGATATTGTCGTTCGTATTTGAATTAAAGACGTCTTTTTCTTTCGAATGCGGCAATGCACATATTGGTGTCGTATTTTCATATTCATAATTTCTGGGTCTCGATTCACGATACACAATGTTGGAAACATTAGTCTCATCAGTAGTTTTAGTTGATAAGCTTAGTGGCATTTCTTCAGAAATAATATAATTTACATCACTGTGCGTATTTTTGTCATTATTTGATGAAATCTTTGTTGTTAAATTACAAGTTAAAGAAGATGGTGAAGTAATGTTATTAGACATATTTTGTGTTTCATTTATCACTGATTCTGAATATGCAATGATATTCCTTGTTTCATTTGCTTGTAGTGGAATACGCGCTGCCATATTATAATGAGCATTGATCATTTGTTCAGAATCCAGATGGTTTACGGAAAGTTGTTGCGGGTTTATACCTTCTATAATAATAGATCCTGTTTTATGATTATTAGTAGGTACTGTGTCTAAATATTGTTCATCTATATAATAACTATTATGAGCTGTATCTTTATTTTTACCCGATAAATCTGCTGGAATTTCTTCATCGTTCTGGTTCGACTTATTAGAACAAACGTTTAAGTGCATATGTCGCTCTTCAGATATACAAACTGCTGGTAGATTTGATCTACTCTCAATTCTCCAATTGGATAAATCAGTAGGTTCCTCATTGTCTAAGTCGTCTCTCTGAGGCATAACCATACATACGTCATGTCCATGCCTTGTTGGGTGAGATAAATCTTGAATCATATTATTTTCCGAAACTAGTGTATCAGATGATGATAGTTCATACAATTGTCTCTTTTCATATGAATTTATAGATATATCGTTTCTCCTCATCGATAAATCTGTGGGTATACAGTCGTCTACTTCAGATACCCACGTTTCAGCGTGTCCATATGACAAATCAGTTGCATTGTTTTCAATTCGTAACGGTGTTGAACGAGACTGCAATGTTTGTGTAGTATAATTCACACGTAAATCTACAACTTCATCATCATTAACACATGTTTCTTTTTCTGGAACATTGTTCATATATCTATTGGATAAATCTAGTGTTTCATAATTATCATAAGATACGGGACAATACGATTCTTCAGTTACATAGTGACGAGATTCTGGCACGATTGTTTTGTGTGAAAGATCGAGAGGCGCTGTTGGTGTTGAGTCTATATGCATATTATAATGAACAGGTACGATATCATATTCATTAGGATATTGGATCATTTGCATATTTTGACATATATTTGTACATAACTGCTCTTCTTGTATGTTACTCGGATGTAACACTGTTTTATCCATATTAATATCAACTGTTTTATCTTCAACTCTTCCGTGTAAATAATAGGGTTCAACTGTATCTATCATAGGAGTTACATTTGCATTATTTGCTGCGTTTTTTTCAAAACGTCTATCATTTAATTTTTTGGCAGGAGATAAATCTAAATCTGGTGATTTTCGATTAACGTTACGAGATTTGTTCGAATCAACAACTTTTTTTTGTCTTGACCTGGAAGTTTCTATATTTTTGGTTTTTGGCGCAATAGTACTAGGTCTTGATTTATTACTATCCTGGCGAGTTTTCCTCGGTGTTTTAGGGGGAGTTGGTATTGTAGGAAATTGATAATTAGTAACATTACTAAAATTTCTGTTACTATTAGCAAGTAATTCCATATTCATTGCATGTTGTAGTAATAATTCTTCTGTTGAAACAACAGATCTACGACGAGTCGTTTCACGTTTATTGTACTTATAATTGCTTTTAGCTGTTGGTAGCATTTGTTTGTTGTAGTAAAATTGATTCCATAACATAAAATCGTTGTTAGTTTGAACATCCATAAATTTATCTCGGCGAGAACTTTGTCGGGTAGAAGATCGTCGTGTTACCCGACTGGTGGCTTCATAATTTAAAGGAATATCATCCACGGTTTTATTGGGATAAAAGATTGGCAAAGATCTTTGATCTGACTCAATTGTATTAGTATCGATTGTATTTGACTCAATTGTATTTGCCTCAATT
>JAPEIZ010150747.1:0-10242 GCA_026122275.1 Junonia oenone
CGGTGGAGGCTTCAACGAAGACCATCCTGGAGCATGGCCTCAAAATGTCGATGCGAAAGCGCGACACGAAGGTTATATATTTCATTTCATTTTCATTTTTCATTTTCACTAAAATGGATGACCCTGACATGGTTGTGGCTGGCCACGATTTGCCTCACTCTCCCGACGAGGACAATTTTGCGTTTGCAAGCGCCGACATTGATTTACCCACAGAGTTTTTGCAATCCATACAATCTAAAGGCAACAAAATTGTAAAAATATAAATTGAACACCAAAGCCTAACGAAAGGCAACAAAGAAATCATCATTGACTTAGCCAAATCTATCATACTCAGCACAGACATATATTGCAAAGCAATCACTAAATCTCATACTAACACCCTGTCCCTCGATAATAACACGATCACCAAACTAACAGACACCATTAAAACTAAAGTTAAAAATTCTGTAGAAAATGAATTAAGTTCCCTACATAAAACTCATCCATCACCCCCAATCCCCACACCGAACCACACTTACGCATCCGCAACCAGGACAAGAAAGGCACTCATCCCACATTCGAAACAACTACACACAGCTCTCTCAGAACATCCATCATAGACCTCACTCTCACTAGCAACTCTGTACAAATCAATAACTGGATTGTCGACCCTACCATCTGTCCTTCAACAACCTCACAACTCTATCACCTTCTCTGCCTCCTTTGGCAAAACAGAATATTCTAAGAAAACCAAACTGCCCACTTTCCGATATAACAGCGCAAACATCAAATGGGTTAAAGTAACTGACGTCTTCACCGATGAATTGAAAAATGACCCTATTACTGACACTGACATTGACTGCCTCAACGAACAGCAACTTGACCAATGCGTCTTAGATGTCACAATGCCACATGCCATACAGAATACCTGCGACAAAATCCTACCTCATCCAGCCAAATACCGTAACCGAGCTCCGTGGTGGAATGACAACCTTGAGGAACTAAAACTCAAGGTCATAGCCATACACCACAGACTAAGAAACTTAAAATGACGCAAACTATCTCTGGACAGCACCATCACTGAAAAAGACAGACTAAGTAAAGAATACTCAGAAGCCATCTGCGCCGCCTCTACTGAAAATTTCCGAGACTTCTGTAACAAAAAAAAAAAAGGAGGATGTTTACTCTGTAACGAACAGAATTAACAAAACTCGTCCCCTCAGTAACCCCCCGCGACTCTCCGACTTCCCGACGGATCTTTCACCACTGACTCCACTGACTCCATTGACACCGCTAACGCTCTCCTGAACCAATTCTATCCAGACAACTCTGATGACATTACCGACAGACAAAAATCACTTAGAGCCCACATGACCACCCTTCCAGACACACCCTCGGAACCACCCTCGGATAATTGCAAAATGCTAGTTGCACCAATTCTCAACCCCGAGGCGAAGGCGGCTTTAACCGATATCATTGTTAAAAGATACCATTCTTTAATGGACAAACAGAAACAAGTGGGTGTTGCATTGTCAGCGTTGTCGCAGGCTATACACGAAATTATTTCAATTGCAAACAAAGAACACAAGCTAGAAATACTTAAACCTATCAGTGACGCATGTCGCATTTTATGCGAAGTTCATAATAGTGACACGAAACTGAGGAGAAATTTTGTGATATCAGCCGTCAACTCGAATCTCAAGGAAATTTTAATGGAATCTGCCCGAGACAATTACCTATTCGGTACCAATTTAACGGAGCGACTAAAAGCCGCAAAAACGATTCAACAGTCAGGCGAATCGCTCTATCTAAACCGAATTACAAAACGCATTTAAATTCTCGGGGCCTGCATCGGGAACAGAAGGTAACGTACAGAGCCGATGCAGGCCGCGCACGAGGGCCAGCACGTCAGCCACCACCGCCCCCAGCCACGCGGAGCTACCGTGCGCCGCAACCAGCTCCGCCGCCGTCTCCCCCGCCGTAGCGCAGGACACGACGCCAGTACTGAGCAAGGTACGGTACGTAGGTCGGTTGCAATATTTTATAGACCAAATACCAATGGTCTACCATAACAAACGACCATTATATTTTTTTCAATACTTCGAGGATACAGAATACCCTTTTTGTGTACGCCGTCACGATCCCTTTCCCCAGAAGTTATAACGAAGTCTGCACAGGAACGTTGTAATTTCGATAAATGTACAAATAAGCTTCTTAAAGTAAAAACTATCTCGAAATGTGATCACGTTCCAGGTGAATTTTTATCAAAAATTTTTCTCGTGCCTAAACCGAACGGTGACAATCGTTTTATCCTAAATTAAAAAAATTTAAATGTATTTGTTAAGAAATCACACTTTAAGATGGAAGACTACCGTACAGCTGCAAAATTAGTCACAAAGGATTGTTTTATGGCATCTATCGATTTAAAAGATGCTTATTTTTTAGTGCCCGTTCATAAATCGCATCGTAAATACCTTCGCTTTCAATACAATGGAACGTTATTTGAATTTAATTGTTTACCGTTTGGACTCAGTACTGCTCCGTATGTTTTTACTAAATTATTAAAGCCTGTTTGTCATTTTTTTTTCGTTTAAAGTATTTCTGTTCTTATTTCACGTAGTAGGGTGGGGTAAAACATACTACATAAATTGAACTTAATAATTTCAATCGTTTTTACGAGTGGGTGATTGTAAATCGCTTCGAATGAAGCTGCTCACATAATTGTGGTCGAACTTCACTTACAGGTAAGTTCGTTTGACCATTAATAAATTTAAATCTACAAATTGATGTACTTTACCACTACTTGGCTCTAAATCTCTTTAACTTCTTTTTAAATTTAAACTATAATCAATGTAATTTCAACTTAGAATAGTCCGTTCAGACGAAAAATGCTAGAAGTCTATTAATTTAAAATTCTGATTATTTTTGCTTTCGGCTGCATACATAGTTGAGTATGTATCAAAAATGAGTGCGTAGAACATTATTTATCTATTTCTGTGTAATCCATTAAACTTTTATACCAGTATATATGTACACATTATAACAGATACTCTCTAATATCTAAATATAACATGTAACATTATATATTTTATTATTATACATTTGTTATTATATATATTTAATTATTTTATATCTTCTATGCACTCAACATGAAATGTGAGAGTGAAAGTATTAATACCTTTGTAGTAATGCTTTTATTCTTACACTATATTGTATTTTACCTACACCTCCCCTTGAAACATAATATGTCCCTTACAAAATACAATATTTAGTCTTTAAAAATTTCATACTAAAGTAAATAATACAACACTATTGTCTACTCCAAACCAAGGTTTCGTTGTATACCATTAGTGACGTGCTTTGGATTCGCCATATACCATTTACAAAAACCTCAGTCGCGCGCCGCCCCCGCCGCGATCGCACCTAAATAAAGGCTGCTACGCGCTTAAAAATACCAAAAAATTGGAAAAAGTGCTCCGATCGTGCCGTGTTTGTTGTCAAAGGGTGTGGTTCTGTGTCGTGCATAAGTGGGCATAAAGTGTTTTCCTGGATTTCCTTGGAGTTTTCCGAAAAACTGGAAAAACATTTTTGAACTTTAAGTCGAAACGCCGCGAGATCTGTCGCGACGACCTATCGCTTTTTTGCGGCGTTCGATGCGCTTCAATTGCCCGCACAATCTGACACCAAGTTCAGATTTTTATCGGCAAAACTCGCGGAGCTGGTTGTCGCGGAAAAACCACAAAAGTCCAAAATTCAAAATGTTCAAAGTTAATTTAAAAATATTTTTCCACGACGACCCCCCTTTTTATTTTTTAATTCAGTAGAGCTAGTGTAATTTAACCAAATTCCAAATTTTCAGATTTTTACGTTCGGCCATTTTTGAATCATAGAGTTTAACGGTTTCACGAGGTCCCCATTCTAGAAGTCTAGCATAAATGCAATAATAGCATAAATTCCATGAATGCAAAAATTTTGCCAAAAGAACCCCAACTATAACCCCATTTACAGATTTTAAATATCTCAACTAGTTCCCGAGTTATGGTCAAAATTGTGTTTGTTCGGAAAAACTTTTAAGGGCTTTTTACCAAATCTGTCAAAAGTGACAGCTATCGACGCCATTTTGAAAAGCTTAAAAGGGCCGTAACTCCGAAACGGTTAGTCGTAGGAGCCTGGTTTTCTGTACTGAGCACGGGAGGACCAGCTGCACGTACCTGACTTCGTTTCGCACGTCGAAATTTTCGACCAGATTTTATTGGATAATCGACCAGCTGCCACCGAGACGAAGAGTTTGAGGTATCTCACATACTTCTGCGCCACTCAGAGTTCCAGGTGAGTTTAAAGTTTGGTCGGCCATCTTGGTCCACCATCTTGGAAAACTTTGAACCGCAATAACTCCGGCATTATTAGACGCAGGACCCTGGGATTTTCACATAAGGACTTCCCAGGAGTAAGTCTGTGTGATAGGAGTACTAAGTCACGAAACCCATCACTAGGCAATGTGATCTTGGAATTAAGTCCGGGACTTTGGTCTGCCTTGAGAGACCAGCGCATCCGTGTAGGATATCAGGTGGTTCTCGCGGTGAACCAAACACCAGTACGCCAATGCTTCCGCTGCCTGGGTTTCGGGTACGTGGCTAAGGTATGCAAGGCACATATTATATGTGGATACTGTGCGCAACAGCACGAAACTAGGAACTGTAACAACAGAGAAAAAGACTCTGTATGCCCTAACTGTCTCTCGAGTATGGGTCAGGAAAAACAGCATCCTGCGTACTCGATAGAGTGCCCAATATGGCAAAGGTGGGACAAAATAGCTAGAAGCCAAGTATCATACCATTAAAAAAGGGCTCCCTGTCGAACCAAACAGTCACCACACAGGGTATAAAAATCGCCCAATGTAATCTAGGTAGGGGTTTGGCCGCAACCCTAGAATTTATTACAGAATCTAATCTCCGGAAATACTCCATTATCCCTTTACAAGAACCTTACGTTGGTGCCTCGGGCACGGTAGTCAATTCATTTCGCTCATTCCAAAAACAGTCTAATCTAATAGAACTAAACCAGTTAAGTCCGCCGTTGTTGTGCTAGATCCTAAACTTATTGTAACGTCTAGAGATAGCTTAAACTTAGAAAATGCTGTAATTGTAGACTTAAGGTTGGGTGGCAACAAAATTACAATCATAAGTATCTACTGGGAGGGATCCGAAGACATCGAGCCATATCTCCGCCATCTAGACCACATTATCACCACGTCAGAATCTAATCACTTTATTATTGGAGGAGACTGTAATGCTAAAAGTCCATGGTGGGGCCATGAAGTGGAGGATGACAGGGGCGCATTGTTTGCCGCTTTTCTGTCACAGCACAATCTCAAGATAGCGAACCAAGGATCTGTTGCAACTCTCTCGACCATCAGACAAAACCAGGTATACCAAGGTATAGTCGACGTAACAACTTGCTCTGCGAACCTGATTCATAGGAACCGGAACTGGAGGGTCGACACAAGAATAGTCACCACATCCGCTCACCGCGCGATCACCTACGAACTAAGTATGAACCGAGATCAGACACCTGAGTTAGCTAGGAGGAGCATAAGACAGTACAACACGAAAAAAGCAAACTGGATAACATTTGTAACTGAATTCACTAACTAACTGAACAATAACAACCTGAGCCCCCAGTTAGTGGACAGTATCACCAGTAGGGATGACTTAGATCGAGTAATAAGTATACATGTCAATTGCATAAAACTAGCCTGTGGGATCGCAATTCCAACCATAAAGCTGTTCTTGCGTAAGAATTAGCTGGTGGAGAACAGAATTAAAAAACCTAAAAGCCGAAGTTTTCAGAGTTAGGAATAAAATAAAGAAAGCTAACCCTCGACGTAAACCTTTCGTCGTCGAGCAATACAAAGATATACTGGAGAAATATAAAACGGCAATAGTATCTTCAAGAAACAATAGCTGGCAAGAATTCTGCACTCTTCAAGATAAAGAGTCCATCTGGAACAGAATGTACAGAATTCTAAATTACTCAGGCAATCCGGACATAGAACTGTTGCTAACGAATGAGTCCGGCCAAGAGCTTATTGACGATAGATCCACTGAACACCTAGCGGAAACTTTCTACCCGCAAGACAACCCAGCTGACGATCTCCTATATCACACAACGCTACGACAGGAGGTGAAACAGAAACTCGAAATCATATCCCGGGTTTCACCAGACAACCTTCACAAAGGAAGAAATAAGACAAGTCTTGCGAATTATGAGCCCATCGAAAGCGCCAGGCGAGGATGGCTTCAAGTCTGATATTTGTGAAGAAGCCTTCAAAGCTAACCCTATATTATTAACAGGAATATACAACAACTACCTAAAATAGGGTATTTTCCGAGGATCTGGAAGAGTGCCAAGATAAGAATACTGAGAAAACCAGGCAAAGTAGATTACACCAAGGCTAAGTCATACCGTCCAATCGGGCTCCTCCCTATCCTCGGAAAAATTCTAGAAAAGATAATATACAAACGCCTACTCTGGTTTTTGGGGACTGACTCGCAAATAAGCGCCACACAATACGGCTTCCTCCCCCAGCGAAGCACCGAGGATGCGCTCTAGGATGCGGTTAACTTCATCAAGGACCAGGTCAGAAACGAAAAGATCGTTGCTGTAGTATGACTCGATATTGAAGGCGCATTCGACAACGCTTGATGGCCTAAAGTTCTGGAACAGCTTATGAACAAGAATAGTGACCAATATCTAGTCAGATTACTCAGCAGCTACCTCGATGAGAGATCCATCACACTCACCTACGCGGGCTATATGATAACCAGGACAACTAATAAGGGCTGTATCCAAGGGTCTACTGGGGGTCCCCTTCTATGGAATTTGATTATGGATCCATTACTCCAGGATGCAACAAACCTCCCGGCACATGTCCAAGCATTCGCTGACGACATCCTTGTTATCGCATATGCTAACAACACCACCGAGTTGAATACCAAAATAAACAGCACCCTCGATAGAATTGTCAAGTGGGGTAATGAGAACAAGCTCCGCTTCGCGGCTCATAAAACACAGGTTCTCATCATAATCAAGAAAATCAAATACGACCAACCCACATTTAAACTTTATAATAAGACTTTAACCATCTCCAACAACCTAGTCGTCCTTGGAATTACATTGGATCCTTTCTTTCTGTCCAATTCGGCATCGTGCCGGCAGCCTCCTTCGGAAATTTTCTATCTCCTAGCACTCGGCATCGTGCCGGCAACCTCCTACGGAATTTTCTAACTCCCGGCATTCGGCATCGTGCCGGCATCGTCCATCACCCGGCAGTTGGCATCGTGCTGGCAGTCGGCATTGTGCCGGCATCCTCCATCATCTGGCAGTTGGCATCGTGCCGGCATCGGCATCGTGCCGGCATCCTCTTTCGGAATTTTTCTATCTCCTGGCACTCGGCATCGTGCCGGCAGTCGAGCGACTTCACGAGCGACTCAAAATCATCCCTAAAACTACTTTGAAGAAACAAATCCTAACGTATATGACGGAAATGAAAAGAAATAGGTAAACGCACACAACTTTTTTGGGTACGAGCACATACGGGAATCATAGGAAATGAAAGAGCTGACACACTCGCCAAGGAAGCAGCATTATTAAAGAAAGGAGCTTCAGAATACGACAAATGTCCTATATCATTCGTCAAAAGACAAATAAGAGAAAAGACGTTAATAGAATGGAATAACAGATACACAACAGAAGACACAGCAGAAATAACAAAACTTTTCTTCCCAAACATTCAAGTAGCATACAAAATTCTCAAATCCACACAACTAAATCCAAAAATAGTACAGATAATGACAGGACATGAAGGATTTTCACATTATTTATACCGGTTTAAACTAAAAGATAACCCGTATTGCATATGCGATCCTAATACTGAAGAAACGGTATTACATCTACTGACAGAATGCCCAGAAACGGGAGTTAGAAGATTCGAAGTACAACAAAGAACAAAACAAGAGTTGAAAAAGGAAACAATACGCACACTCATGGCCAATGAAGAGTGCAGAGAAATTTTCATGGAATACATCGTAAATGTAGCAAATAAAGCGATAAATAGAAATAAAATAAAATAATGTTGTAAATATGTACATAGAAAAATACAAACAATGATAAAAATATTAATAAAAAATATATTAAATAAATAAAAATTACGTTCATAAAAAAAACCTAATTAATTATTTTTGATTTTATGAGAATCATATAATATGTACTTATCTACTTAAATATTCACTTGTAACTATGAATAGAATTAAGAAATTAAGCTTTTCTTTTAAAACAATTGTTACCTAATAAAATTTACTGATATAAAAATTGTATAAGATATAAAAAGTCTCCGACCACCACGCCGGAGGATGAAAGTTATACTAATAAAAAAAAATAAAAATAAAAACCTAGCCTAACCTAACCCTGCCGTTAATCCAAAATGTTTCCCCAAAAGTTTTCCCAATAGATACCTGCTTCTTTTTTCAAAATTCTTTATTACATCATCGAGTACAACCGTCCTACGTAGTTTTGGCTGATTTCCGAGCGTTTTCTCGGTATATCATAGGATTCAAAATTAAGGAATAAAAAAAAATTAGTTAATAAATGACAATGTGTATTTTTATGTTAGTTATGTAGAAACATAAAATACACATCGAGAACCTCCTATTTTTTGAAGTTGAAAATCAAAATAATAATTTATTTACGAATTAGTGGGTTTTAAAATTAATTTAAATAAAAATTATTTTCTTAACTGTAGTTAAATTAAAATATCAATATAGTACTTAACTAACACCTCCCGTTTTAGTTACTTTATTGCTACTTTAATTAGTTTATTTAAGAATAATTTAGTATAGAGAATGAACGAACGAACGAACGAGAATAGTACAAATCTGTCTAGTACATCATACCAGACAGATTTGTACTATTCTCGCGGATTATAGCAAAATAAATAATTGATTTGTTATCATGGAATTCCGCAAAGTTACGCCTGCTTCAATTAAATATTTAAAACTCAAGTAATGTTAATGACAAACAGATTAAAGTACGATACACCTAGAATAAAAATGGGAAACACACATATAAATTTAGTAGATAAAGTTAGAATATTAGGGGTTACAATTGATAAGAAACTAAACTTTGCACAACATATTGACGAAGTAAATACTAAGGCAATTAATATTTACAAAAAAGTATCTAGAGCTGCAAGAACTAACTGGGTAATTAACTATGAAATTTTAAGAACTATTTATTTGGCTGTAATAGAACCCATCATACTATACGCCACTAGTACATGGGTAGACAATATTAACAAGAAATACATCAAACAGAAATTAGACAGAACCACAAGAATCTTTGCCATCTTTATAACTAAAGCACACCGAACAACATCTCTAGTCTCCTGCGTACTTCTGGCTAGAATACTCCCCCTAGATCTTAGAGCAATAGAACAAAAAGAACTTTACGAAATTAAAAGAGAGATACCATCACTACCAGGTAGAGAACTAGAAGAACGAGTCCATCCCTTTCATAAACCTTACCCATACCAAAGAGAAAAACTACCATATAGCTCTATAACAAACCAAGAAGAAATGAAAGGAATCGAACAAAGCTGTATTAGTATATTTACAGACGGAAGTAAATTAGAAGGAAAAGTAGGTGCAGCATTAACTTATTGGAAAGAAGGAAACGAATTTAAACACTGTACATACAAGCTAGCGGACTACTGTTCAGTGTATTAGGCAGAATTAGTCACACTCTCGGGCGCACTAGACATAATATCCAAACTATCAGCAGAAACACCAATAAACATCCTTTCCGACTCCAAATCATCGTTACAATCTATTTACAGCTCCAAAACCATCCATACAATAGCTAACGAAATCAGTAAAGTTAGAAACAAAACATACAGTACAAAACCACCTTAACAGTTAAAAGGGTGCTTCAAAAGAAACAGCAGCAGGATAATAAAGTTAAAACAGAGAAAAATAAACTAACCCGAGTCCCGGTCTAGCCGCGGAAGAGCGAGGACGTGTCCTAAACCGAGCGCGCATCGCTCCGTCCTTAAACAACCCGTAAAAACGGAAAAAATTGTGTTAAAAATAGAAAAAGTGCGAATAAATTAATAAAAATAGTGCCAAGTTATCAATGGAGTTGTTTATGCAAAGCTTGACACAGATGTCGCTGTGTACGTGTGACCCCATAATAAAAAAATTGCATAAA
>JAPEIZ010152914.1:0-10223 GCA_026122275.1 Junonia oenone
AATTCTGACACATGTATATCCACCAATCCGCAGTGGAGCAGCGTGGTGGATTAAGCTCCATACCTTCTACCTAATAGGAGAAGAGGCCTATGCCCAGCAGTGGGATATTTACAGGCTGTGTTACTTGTAACAAGGAAAATAAAGATGTTCGGTCTACCCCGTGTACCATTGGCACTTTCTAAGCGTAGACGTCATATGATATAACCGTAGGGTTCTAATGGTCACAATAAATAGGAAAGCAACGTTTCATAGCCTATATACATAACCGTTATTACAATATGTTATTTTATATATTTTTTATAACCGACGATCCTTTTACAAATATATTGGAAAGGGAAATCTGTCGGTAACCCGTAAAAGCCTACTAACTGGCGCTCTTTATGTGACAACTATAAAAGTCTGAGTGTGGAGTTAGTGTCTCTGTAATGATCCATAAACATGGTGGCGAGTCACGTCTTGTTAGCTTGTTGAATATAAACTACTGCGACGTTAAGTTGACTAGGAGATTTTAAGTATTGCGGATAATGAAAACTATGCATATCTACTGCTTTCATATCCTCTTTTTAGTTAATTACTTTCGTATATTGAAGTGTTTCTGAAACTATTTTTGTTTTGTCATAAATTAAGTCGAATTTAACTGTATTTTTAATATATTTATTTCAATTTGTTCTTATTGGCTTTTTAGCTAACAATAAGAGCTATTAGAATTCAATTCTTGATTGAGTCAAGCCAGACTTTTGCACAAATGACTTTCTGGTTACGATAACTATTTTAAGGGGTATGAATTTGTTCTTTATTCCATTTTCCCGTTCAGCAACTTCCACACCACATTAGTTTAAGGTAAACCTCGTAAAGTGTGTCCGAGTGGATCCATTATGTTTCGTTTTCTTGCCGCTAAGTGCAAAGTTGTGTGAGATTCCGCAGGCACGTACCTTGACGAACGACGACAATTTGTTATCAAAACAGCTTCAATTAGTATTTGGGGAAGGTTGGGGTTCATATCGGTTTATTTATAGCTTAATCGCCATGGTTATTCGATATGGATTCTGTTTTTTTAATTTTACTAAGTCATTTGCATAAGGTTTCTATTAGGATTTAAAAAAAAAGCACTGTGAAAAATTATACTCAGTTTCATAATTTAAAAAAAACCTTCAAAAAAGAAGAAGGCTCTCAAATCGATGCGTATTTTTTGCTGCTTGTAATCTTACGGTTCTAAGATTCATCATTTATGAACTGGTTTTGTTTTTTTTTCTTTTCAAAAGCAATACTTCAAAATCGGTTCAGAAGATTTGCCTTTATATCGTCATAGCTGAAAAGTACAACATTCCAGTAAACTATAATAAATTACATATTTACCGTTTTAAAGTAGGTTCCTCTTTTGATTTCCCTCGATATTTCTGTATTACAAACCAGCATATTCTTCCAGTCATGAACATCACAGTATTGGCGGTGGTGGTGGCGGTGTGCCTGTGCTTCTCCGAGGGCGCCCCCGACGGCCGCCTCCCGAGGAAGCAGCAGCGCCCTACACGCGGCTTCAAGAACGTCGAGATGATGACAGCTAGAGGCTTCGGGAAGCGTGCTAGAACTGAACGTGAGTTACTGAATATTTTTATAGGATTAAACTTATTTTATTGACATTTAAGCATAGATTTTTACGATGTCTTAGTATTGTCAAAAGTTTGCTACGTTATACCTACGTATGTTTACGGCATATACGAGTTTAAGAATAAAAATAGTTGGGAGAGACAATTTCGTCAGATTACATAATTATAACTAATATTTCAGCTTTGATGTTGTACAAATATTAAAATACAAATATGCTTTTATAGCTTTAGTTAGTGTAGTTTAGTAAATATTTGATTTAAAAATTACAAAAGTTTTTAACAAATCATTATTGGAATTTATAAAAAGAAATAGCTAAAAATGTTTTAAGAGGTCTCAGTGTAACAACTCTTTAATTGTTACAAAATCTATTTATAGAACGAATTAATTCAAAAAGTTCGTTAGAACTTTTAACACAAAGAGATGCTTTGGGCTGTGTTGCAACTACTTCAAAGAAATTGTTACGAATACTTATAAAAGTGAGTTAAGATATTTTTAAAAGATAAAAATATCAATTATTTTAATTTCTTTCTATTACTAAGTAATATATCCTTTTCATAATTCCAGAGTAGAAAATAATTTTTAGAATGTCAGTAAAATATAAAATTGTCAGGATATTCATATTTTTTGTTTCTTAAAAATTTAAGTTATAGGACTTAGTATAATTTTTATTTGTAAATTCAATAAAATATAAGTGATTGGATATATTTTGTCACCAATTGTGTGATTATCACATTTATATGTTATACCAAATTTGTATAAAGCTATATAGCATCATCACTAATGGAAGCACTAGGAACGGAGTCCATCGCTTACTTCGTAAAATGGTACGTTTATCTTTAATCCAATAAAAGTGTTCCTACTTCATCAAGTCTATTCTCCTTAAGGCGACGTCGACCATCAAACACCTTCAGAGCGTACAAATCGCGGTACGCCCACATTTAAGAGTCCTTCTGTCGGAATCGCGAGAGATTTCGGCAAAAGAAACACCGATTTGGAATTAGAAGGTACCATAAAGAATCTAATCGGTATTCCGGTTGCTGAATGACCAGCAAATTGCAAAGGAGTGCTGTTGTAATACTACGCAGTACGGCTTGAAAAAGAAAATCCATTTGGGCTGGTTAAAGAACCTTCTGATGAGCTCTTTGTTCGCCGCTTATGTGTCTATGGAGCCAATGAAATCTAATTTATCACGAGATAAAAACCTAGATTGAAAGTTTCTGTCTTAGACGAGAGCTTTACGTGTTTCTATAGTGTTATATTTTTAATGAAGCCCCAAAGGCTAAAGTGGAAAGTTTCAATTTAAAACTATTACGATCTAAAGCTTTCGTCCCTCGTTAGAAAAAGTTTGTACGGATATTTTAATGATGTGTTTATAATTTTGTTACGTTTTAATCACCGAAAGGTCTCGTAAATTGGGAAACGTTTGATTAAAAGCGTAAGTTATAAATACATCTCATTAAACCTTTTTGTGTATAATGTTACGTTGATGTTCGACAAATAAAGTTATTATTAGAATTAGTGTACACCGTCGACCGGTTTTGCTTAAATGTACAGTTGTTATTTACAATACAATATATACAATTATACATACTAACATATACCTATTATAACACTTACACTATGCACCGATAACTACTTCAACAGATGAGCCAGTTAGCAGGAAGTTTAACCCAAAAGGTCCCCTGATGGTGGCTTACGAATTTGGCAAAAGGAGTAATGATGACCTCAATGAGGAAGGTAAAAAGCGAGCTTAAACGCTTTCAAGCTTTTATAAAATGACAAAAAAAAATAAAGCGTTTTTTATTCATGATGAGCAGCACACTTGCTGGAAGTGGCCTTCAGAGATTAAAATAAAAAAGCTTTTTAAAAAACTATAATGTATATTTTAATGCATAAGTAAACTGTGTACCTACTATTTAATATATATTTATTACCGCTTATCTAAATTAGACCAAAGATTGCGTAAAGATTCGGTTAGAGTAATTTGGACAGTAATTGTATTGACATTCTAACAGAGGAGGAAATTAGGGTGACCAGAGGAACTTTCAAGCCCAACTCCAATGTACTCATTGCGAGGGGATACGGAAAGAGAGACGAAGTTAGGAACGGAGGTAAAATATATGAAAATAAATATATCGTTGACGTGAATTACAGTCAATGATCAAGGATCGAAAATTGACAATCGATTCCATATTAATCAAAGCGTATAAAATAATCTTACTTTAATTCAAAACGTACGTACGTACGTATTCTTGTTAATTTACATATTTAAATTTATAAAATAAGTACAGCAGATTTTTGTCCTGATAATTCTAAATAATTACAATATAATTGACGACTACTATCGTTGTATTTACACCAATTTTATATTAATTAATCTAAAGTTATTATTGTCATACTAATATTCTATTAGACGAGGAAGTAAGAGTGGCCAGAAGAGGCTTCCAGCCAAAAACTAACGTACTATTTGCGAGGGGTTATGGGAAAAGGCAAGAAGCAGGAAACGAAGGTACATCGGGTTCGGGACCATATTAATATCACGCTTGAAATAACATGATCCCAATAACATAATATTGGAGACACGCTTCGGGTATTGGATTTGACTGGTCCAACTTATAAAAATACCCCTCCAATGTTGGTCATAGCTTGTTCAATTTCTTTTAGTAATTAATTTTCGTATTTCCTCGGGGAAGTGTTGGCTCACTTGAAACATGCGAACAACTCAACAAAAACTATACATTACAAAGAATACTCTACATCGCTTTTAATGTTTGCTTTTTGACATTTACTGACAAAACGAAAATGCATTTGTGTTATAATAAACTTGACGAGTTTATATTAATCGTGTAAAATGACTTTTAATCAACAGTAGTCATGTTAATGTTGGCCCGAATACAAAGTTAATGGTTTGCGATTTCTTTGTAGACAAACTAAAGTATACCTGCCCATCGAATACGTCACGTGTCCACGTGATTCGTCAACCGTTTCATTCATCTTCTAACTCTATTCAACTTGTCTCCAAAAAAAGTCATTCGCGTCATAGCTTTGTGTGGGCCGCTTGTTGTATTATTGTCGTACTTACTGATAAAAAGGATGATTCCATACTAACATTAGCATTGAGTAATACCTTAAAGTTAACAGTAAAACTAATCGCTTGATAAGCTTCAGTCATATGTAAACTAAATGTTAAAACATTATTTTGGAAATTGCTGCTATAAATTTTATAATGGCTTGTGATGGATGTTTAATGGTTATTTATTACAAAATAATGTTTCCTATCGCCTTTTAGTTTTTATTGTTATACCTATAATTATGTATGTATAATTAAAATTGACGTTATGTTTTATTATTGGTTAAAAGGTTTTTTTTTAAGATAAATGGTGATACCGAGACCCATTTGTACATGTAATAATAATGAAATTATATATTTATAAAACATTATTAGTACCACATTACATGTTAAGTCTGGAATATATAATGATAATCAAGTTAAGTTTCGCGACTTATTTTGATAACATAAATTTTGGCCTACCAAAAACTATGTTATAAAATGTGACACAAGTTTTAAGTCACGCTGTATTTCAGGCCGTAATATGTAATGTTTGTATCTTCAATTTATTTTTAGTTAAATCAAGACCTGTTACTAATTTATTTTGAATTTTAACAGTTTACGGTCTGGACAATTTCTGGGAAAACCTCGAAAATCAAGAGAAAGATGGACAAGATGACGAGAAAACTCTGGAAAGGTACGATTAGTATATGAAATATGAGAGTATGTCATTTCCTGCGGTTACATAAAGAAAACACGTAGGTACATAAAGAAAAAATAGTTGTATAAATAAGTTATAGCTTGTGATACAATTTAATTATTTAATTACAACGTTGATTAATCTATAAATACCTAGTTGAAATATATTACTATTTCATATGATGTGTGGGACTACTTCAAAAAATTGAGCTAACGGAAATATTTATGATCTTTTACTCGACCCAGATATACATTTATTATTCACATTTACCGAAAAAAGCCTTTCAGATTAACAATAAGACAAAATGTTTATCCCATTTCTTAAATGGAACTGTGTTTTATAGGATCTTAAAGATGCTACAGTGCTGCTAAATATAGAGAATATTTTAATATTTTGGAACGTCCATTAGATGTTTAGACGTCTTATTAAGAATAGGAATTAATCCTTTAACAGTCCGTGTTTAGGATTAAATTGTTTATAAAATTATATTGTTGACTTGCTTAACATAGTTGATCATAGAATAGTCACTAAACCTAACAGCCATTACGCTTCACCGTTAGAATAGCAAATATATAAATTGAAAACGTGTGAAAATTTTCCCGTAACATATGTACAGATTATAAAAAATCTTTTACGACAAATCACGATACATGCATATTTTTAGTAAACTAGATTTTGCTCTTTTTTTCATTTCTCAACTAGTGATAATCATAGATTTTATGTTATATCGAACGAAACATTTCGTAAATCTTGTAAATTCGTCTATATCTCTTACTTACCTACTTATAAACAAAAGAATAATATTATATCAGCTTATAGGATAAGGAGAGAATAAACTTGGAAAACAAAATAAAAGCCCATTAGTCACCCTTATAATGGTTTGTTTATAAGTAGATAGAATGAATAGTACATATTTAGTATTAAAGAAGAATTACACATATTGCCACACATGCATATAACACAAAAGCGAAAAAATATTAAAAGAATAGTAAAAGACTTAGTAGTCAGTACATAAAGGGTGTTTGTGTTTGTGTTGTGTGTGTGATCCGGTTCCCCGACACAAGATTCAATGATCTTACTGGGGGGCCGTTGAGTGTGTAGCGTTTATTTATTTATTTATAAAAAAAAAAAACCACGTGATTTTAACACGTGGTTGGGCGGTTATTAGCTTGAAGTACCTATTTAAATTCATCTTGTATGTATTTGGATGTTGGAGGGATTCTAAAACATATACCCCGATGTCCTTAGTATGTTAGCTTTCTTAATAGGCAAAATAGGGCCTGGCCCAGGTGTGCTATCTTTACATACCTAAATGTGTAACCTCTCGTTTCAAAGTCCCAAAAATATCGGCATGAGTCAGTGTATCATGGTAAATATCTTTGACATATAGGTATAGTTATTATACTTATTTTTATAAATAGATAACCAGCAAAAGCAATGACACAATTGACGTTTTAAGCAAAGGTTTTTCGGTTCTAATATAATTATATACACCATCTAATATATAATAATGTATGGAGATTTTCAAAATATGTTTAAGAGGTATTTCGTCACATCATAAACCTTTATTAGGGTTGTTCGGTGCGTTATCGAATCCCCTTAGCCCTAGTAAAGTAGTATGAAATAGTAAAGCTGTCATTACGCGTGACCGCGACTTTTATGGATAATAACTTCGAAGTCATTAAAATAATCACGTTATCAGATGGGTAAAATAATGCCTTTTTATATAGTATCTATATGGTTTTATTAGTTAATAACTGCGGCTCGCGACTTTGTCCGCGTCATACAATTTTTTTTTCCGTTTTCATTTTTCCGCTGTCTCTTAAGCCTGTTTCGAAAATCAAAGTAGCCTAAAGCTTCCCTCGGTAGAAGGTCAATCTAACACAAAAATATTTTTTTAATTCGAAGCAGTAGTTCCTGAGATTAGCGCGTTCAAACAAACAAAGCCTTCAGCTTTATAATATAAGTATAGATTTTTATCTAGACAACAAAACAATAAGATGATCTAACGCTCAAGTTCAAAACAGTATTGTATAAAGTAATTTTGTTTGAATTCCAAAATTGTATTACAATAAAATAAGTTTCGAAACAACTATTAAAAGTACGCAATTCGTTTGAGGCCAAATTAAAATACTAATCCGAAGAATCTCGGAAACCAAATAACAATTTGCCCGAGCAAATCAGATTAGGATAAGTCACAGATTTTGTTTCCAGTCTCGTTGTGTTTTCGTAACGATATTATTCGTGCCGGTCACGCCGTTTTATTTATAAAGGTTAATATATTTACCGATTTATATAATGAAGAAATTGATACTGATAGTGGGACGATACGACAGAAATTATTATTTAATAATAACAATAATTCAATCAACTACTTATATTATTTATTCTTATATTATAAATTGATCTTTATTATTGAAATGATTCTAGGTATTCTATCTGACTTTATATAGGAAAAATACCTTTTGTTATATTAATAATAATTTATGTATGTTAAAGAGTGAAAAGTCGCGGACAAAAGCCGTATTATTGTGTAAATTACTAATTATTTATACTAGCTTTTGTATTAATCGCTTGACTAATTTACAAATTCTTTACAATACTGTTTATTTGTTATCTATTTCGTGTTCGGTATTTCACACGTGGGAAAATAATAATATTAACATCAAATCAAAAAACCGTTAAGTGTGAAGCGACCCATAGCTTAACGGCTAGAGCACTGCCACGGCACTGCAGAAGGTGCGGGTTCGAAACTCGTTGTCGCGAATTTTTGATTTGATGTTAAACAATTAATATTCTTTAATATGTTTGTCAGTATTCCCGTGGACTGGTTTGTCAACGAGATGATCAACAACCCCGACTTCGCTCGGTCCGTCGTACGCAAGTTCATAGACCTTAATCAGGTAATATTTTCAATTATGTAATGGCTTTCTCGCCGAAGGACGGGCTTAACCCGTGTCGCTGAATTAATATTAACCAAATATAATTATGAGATAATCCTTTTATATAATATTCATACCTATTACTAATTTTAATAATTTAGGTAATTTAGGTAAAGTAATTAAGTAAGACAGTGTTATTTATTTCATCGATGACTACCTACCTACGACCTACTTGTAAACTCTAACAAATATCTATGTTAACGCTTAACATAAAACAGTGGTCTTATAACGTCTTGTGGTCTTATAGTTGTTATGGATTAAGAAATTAAGAGACGCTTAAAATTGAAAGTGGATGCCATCGCACAATTTATTCAACTATTTCCACGTGAAATTAAACGTAACAGGTATTTTAAATTTTACAAAAGATGTTATACCTACCATGTAGGTAGGCTACCATCAAAATATTAAACTATGTCGATTTGAAAGTTCAACAGGTTGAAAAAGGCTGTTTTATAAGTTGGTTTTATAATCTGGTTTTATAAGGTTGTTTTATAAACATTGTTATTGTTTCAGGACGGCATGCTATCATCGGAAGAGCTCCTCAGGAACGTTTAAACGCTTAGACTATTACTAGTTAATACACGAATACGTTTCAAATCGGTTACTCTATGAAGATTTTATATAGATTGTTTATTTATTGAGTTATAACTATGTTTGTAACTTACGGTACTGTGATATGATGTTAAATATTGTCTTCTTCATTGAAAATATAAAAGTTTAAAATTTCATGACTTTATTTTTATTTTCAATTTTTTATTTAATTTACGGATATATTTATTCTTGTAAATAGATGTCTATGTCGATATCTCGATTGCGATGATGCGATTAAAGTCTCGGTAAGACATTTGTCAAATGGCCGAGCAAATGGATACTTAAATAAAAATTACGATTAAATATACCTATGCCTAAGCGAGAGTTTAAATGCATCACAAATTGTCCATAGAAAGTAAATAGTTATTTCATCTTTATCAATCGTAGTAGTTATTCGTCGTTACATAAATGTATTAAAATATCTCTATAGTCTATGTTCTTCAAAATGGATTGTTTCTATTAAGATTGAAATCAAATATAAGAGATAAAAGACTAAATATTATTTATTCGTTGTAAACTTAGTTTTGCGAAGATGTTATTTTTTTGCTTCAATTTATTGTTTTTTTTTTTTTTAAAAGGGGAAAGGCGATTACCTTGGCGATTTAATTGATACCATTATATTTAGTATATAGGCTGGGTCAATTGACATTAGATTCTAGATTCATGTAAAGCTCTACATACATACACTTATTTGTCTAAATAGTGTTTAGGATATCTGTGAAATACTCGTATAATTATGTATGATTGGGTGCCCATTACCTATCTTAGTTCGTTGTTATTTATCACTGTCGAAGTTACTAAATATTAATAAATTGGGCATCGAAAATGAATATGTTTTTTTCTTCATCCCTGAAACCTGGAAAAAACAAAACGTTGAAAAATGCCATCTAATTATCACATACGACGTAAATGCAATGATGTTGTCTACATCTTTCTACTATTTTCAAGTAACAAAATATCTTATGATAACATGCTTTTAAGTCTACAATATCTTAAAGTACTTTAAAGAAGTTTAAAGAGTCGAGCACTCAAATAACGAGCACGTAACTGACTCTCATTTGAACTTCTTAGACCTTAAGGCAGTGGCATCACTGTTAATTTCGGAAGTCCAAAAACACACAACCCCTTCAAATTACGACGAGAATCAAAACTTAAAAATCTGGAACTAAAAATTGCATTTTACGTAAAAAAACGTAACACAGCCTGTACATATCCCACTGCTGGGCATAGGCCTCTTCTCCTATTAGGAAGGTATGGAACTTAATCCACCACGCTGCTCCACTGCGGATTGATGGATATACATGTGTCAGAATTTCTTCCGGCACATGCAGGTTTC
>JAPEIZ010157243.1:0-10188 GCA_026122275.1 Junonia oenone
GCAAGTTTAAACTTTGGAAGCCTCTCCTGTAAAGTTGTGATTTTGCATTTTGGTCCATATACGTAGGACCCATCGATCTATACGTCACAACACACCATGACACAATATTGCATCTAAACTTAAATATCATACTGTAATACGTGGAGCCGTTTTCACGGCACCGTGTTATCTTGCCAAATACATAAGTAAACGTGACCGGCTCCCTGGATTAGGTACGGCGTACATAGGGAGGGCGAGACCATTATTTGCCCTCCTGAGACTCCGCCGGCAACAAGTGGAGCAATGCACGGGAGGGAAAGCGGACGTGCTGCGAAAGCGATCCCGCAGCCTCTCCATTTCCGTGCTGATGGCGGCCATTGCAGATGTTTTTAGTGAGTCTCACATAACATGACATCTATAATATATGTAGGGTAAAAGCTGGATAGTTGCCTAGGTCGGATAGATGTCCCGGTTTTTAATACACTATGTTAGGAACATAACTTATGTGTTTGCGATTTACTACAATAAGTAGTGACCTCTCACAGACCTCATATTCCATCGAAATAGGCTCACGTATTTTGTCCGTGAGAGTAAATATCTGCCGCGGCTAAACTTAAGTAGGCGTTATAATTATTTTTACCCTATCCCTTTTCAGAGATGTGAAAAAAAAACAGTATTTATTCAAAACCATTGTTAATTATGTCTCTAAAAATAGGCTTTATGGAAGATAAAAAACCGATGTTTTAAGATATATGCTGAATAATTTTCAGAAAGTTCATATTTCTTTACTATTATATATTTAACCAATTACGACCGAGCATGACGTGAATCTGTTTGAAACGTCATACAAAATAGCTGTAGATTAAAAAAAAACGTGCCGACATCACATACATCGCTTGATAGACATTTGTTATCATTACCGCCAAGTTTATACGTAATCGTGTCCAAATATTTGATTATGATTCAGATATATTAACATTTTTCCCAACTCTCGGTCCGGATTAATCATTGTTATTATTAATAAGCCAAATATTTATCATCCTCTTTCGCTGTTATGCAATGATTATATTTATTACTACTACTTACTACATTCTATTTTGGTATTACACTATGTGTAAGATCTAATTATGGTGATTTATTTTTAAAATATTCATTAAATTAATAATTTTAAAAAATGAAGGTGAATAAAATTTGCATCCTCCGGACTTACAAGAAAATACTATCGACACTCAGTATGATTGACGATTGCTTTTACTCGTAAGATGTCATCAAAAAGTTAAAATGGCAGGAATTTTTTAATTAACAATTGCTTTAATTATAGTCCGTATACACTAGGTCAGTTAGTGTTAACTATTATAGTTCTATAGCCTGAGGTTGTGAAATATTTTTAGTTAAAAACTCAAAACAATATTTTTTTACATAGGTAAATGAAGCAACCTTGATTTGTTGAAAAACATTTTTATTTACCATAACCATAGGAAAACCGTATGAAGTTAAATATAGCAGTGGGTAGTTTCCACTGAATTGGACCACAACCTAGCAACTCGGTGTTAACAATATAATTGGCGTGTATTCTCCAACCGGGCCCGTTTTCAATGGGTACCGTGACGTCACCCATGACGTGTACAGTGAAGAATTTTCATCGATATTTTTTCATAATAATTACAGTTTTCATGTTACTGTTTTTCATATGAAGTTCGTGTTCAGTATATTACCGAGAAATTGTTGATTCCTGCTTAATAAGTTAATTTACCGCTATGAGACTTTTTCTACTTTGATGTTATATCGACTTCTTGACAGTTATGTGAATATATTTGATTGTTCGGTATTAACTTTTTGAAGTTGGTTTCTAAAACAGCACCGCTAGTCAGAGTACTCAGATTATATGTATTACGATAAATTAAAACATACTATACGTATAATACTACATAAAAGGATACATCCCTGAATAATACACATTTTTAATTTTACATCCTTGGACGAAATTAAATTTAGTTCATTTTAAACTTTAAAACACTCTCGTCAGTTAAATGTTAGCTTAAAATAAAAGTTGTTACTTACTACACGCATAAAAACTACTAAAAGAAATAACAAAAAAAAAGTAATAATTTAAATATTATCTGTATAATAAAAGCGGATACAATACTTCTATTATTGTGGCTAGTTGAGAGTTAAAATTTTTGCGCCAATGCCTTTGTTCATACCGCTTATAATAAAGTTGGTAAAACCGCGTTTTTATAACCTTACCCACTTGACGATAGAAAGAAATAACTATTATGAGTTTTTAATTCAAATCGTGGGAAATAGAATTGTATAATACGTATATTTTAGCGAGAAATTTACATAATAAAATTCTAATTACTTATTGACAAACATACAGCCAGTTTCTTTTTTTACGCAGTCTTTATTTTTCAGGCCTTTTTTTTTTTCTACTTTGGGGTTTTCTGAGATTTCTGTTACAAAAAAAATTCTTGATCGTTGTGTATTTTACGTTACCTTTTAAGCATTAGCTAAAGATTTAGAATTATAGAAGATTTAAAAAATGTTTAATTTCTCTCTGTGTTAATATTGATTAAAGGAATTGTATGTTTAAAGAATGTGGTATTTCGTGATTAGCCTAAATAGAGAATGGAAGCTAGATACAGGTGTTGTTAGACATTTATCCTTAAAGAGAGGGAAAATAAGACACAAATTTTTGTATAGAAAACTGTGCATTCTATAGTTAGGTATACATAAAAACAAGATAATATTTCGAAATTTTTACATACATACATTTTTGTAAAAAATTGACTTTGGAAAAGCCCACAGCGTTTTAGGCAAAACGAAATAACCTGGTTAACCTGTTTGACCTGTATTTTTGACGCTAATTCTTAAATCACGCGATATGTAAATACCTATGTAAAAGTTATGTATATGGTTATCGTTAAAAAGTTTTAAAGTATTAGACATAAGATTAATTATGTACTTTTGTCAACTCTCCTAATAATACAACATATATTTTATTCGATATAAATAACCTAATGTACCTATTTACGATAGATTTTCTCTTTTATATCAACTTAGGTACATACATCTTTACATCTATACTAGCACTTGTTCACGCTCGAGTTATAACCCAGAAAGGCCAGGACACCCTATAAACCAGGATGTGACCTGGGAAAACACGGAACATGTCCTGGGAAAACACAGGACATGTCCCGGGAAAACAGGACGGATGGCAGCCCTACTGTAGATAAGTAAAGAGGTCACGGAGTCACTGACGGACGATCAGTAATTAAAATCAGTTTTATCACAAAGAGGCACGTGCTATCATTGAAGATATATCATCACACGTTGTAGTAACTTCTTTCATTATTTTATAATATACCATTAGCATAACATAATATTGCGTAACTTTTTTATACAGTAATAAAAAAAGATTTGTATGTCCCAATACGGTGCGGCTCGAAAATCATATGTGTGCGTTTCTCGATATTGTATATTTAGGCTTAATAGCATAAGTGAGTAACTGCCTGTACCCCACTGCTGGACATAGGCCTCTTCTCCTATTAGGGACAAGGTTATGGAACTTAATCCATAAAAGCATGCAGAGCATTATTATATTATATTTATATCGTATTTAAAATATTTTTAAATTAATATTGATTCCTCAAATTAAAAGTTATTTTTAGTTGTCAGCTAAAAAAATAATGATCGTAAGAGATCGGAAGTAGGAAACACAGCCTTACCTACTAATGGTCTAAGATCCGGTATAAGGAAAATATTCCTATATAACTGTTTTACGCCGATTTTCTGTGAAAGTGTTGGACCTTATTGAGGAAATATCTGAATTGACTTTGATCCTCCAAATATATAAATGTCGGCGGTGTTGTTTATATTTGAACCCGCGACTGTCGGTGAAGATCGTAATACTTTATCCACTGGTCTTCAGCAAAGACGTATATCTTAAGAAATTAATATATAGGTCAATATTGGACGAGATTGTTCATCCGCGACCTACATTCCATTTTATACGTAATGTTTAATTGCGCATCATTTTCATTTAATGAATGTCTATATGCGTTTTAAATTTAAGAATTAATTAAATTCTAATAAGTAATTCATTTGTATTTTTCCTTTAAAAAGTTTACAATTATAATCATTGTGACAATAGAATTTAATTAAAATATCATTAAATATTAAATAGGTGTAATCTCGGCATTTAATTTTTATTTATTTACAAAGATACTAATCATTATTAATTACTTATTGTATAAACGAATAAACTTAATCAGTCAATCGTAATTGGTGATCTAATTCTAATTATCAAGTTATAGATGCTTAATCTAAACACTAAGATCAAAACAACCTACAATATTATACTAATTACAGAAACACGCTACTAAAATAAGTTCGTCATTCATTGTTCTAGATTTAAGAAATTGGGTTAAAATTAAAGAAAACGCACGCGCCGAATTCGACACCGCTGATAACCGGCCAAGTTAGAATGACGTCAGAATCTTATCTGAACCGTAAGAATGTGGCAGCCGATCATCACCGATAAGCCACTATTAGGCGCCGGTGACACAACACTTTATGACTATTGAGAAATCACTCATATCGTGTCATTTCAAAGTTATGCTAACATCAAATAGATTATCGATTTACCGATATCGATGCACGCATTCCATAATTTTGAACACTTGAAGGTTTTTCCCTCATATCAAAAAATGACAAATAACTAATCTATCAAAGACAATCTTGGATTAATTCGAATGAAATCGGAATCGAAAGCCGGATTAAAATAACCCATTACGTTGATTAGTTGACGGTGAATTCCTCTAATGCGGATTTGGGATGCAATTGTGAAGGTAACGTTGCGTTTCGTCGAAGCGTCGCGTAGCATGACGTAGCATCAGCTGTGCCGTGACGCAACGCGGTCGAGCCTGCCACACACCCGCTGACTCAGACCGCCAAAGACCGCTTTATAATAGAAAACCGTCGCGCCAACCACCACAAACCAAGAGACCGCCAAAGGAGCAACACGTGAACACCTCGGTGACCGTGGACTGTGCTAGTGCAAGTGAAGTGATAATAAATAATGGCGAGAATATTTTTCCTATTTGTTTTTGTTGTGGCTGTGAACGGGTACCGGCATCACCCGAAGTTCCCGAAGGCCGATGATGGTGACCTCATTAAAAAAGGTGATTTACCCCTGACCCCAAAGGACCATTTCCGCTTTGAATTCCTGAATTAATTTCAGGGTTGATAAACCTTTGCATTTTGTCACGTGGTCTAGTTTTCTTCGTTAATAAGAATGTCACTTAGATTTGTCAAGCTGATGCAACATCTGAGCATCTAGCACGTGCGTGTAAAATGAATTGATAACAATTTTTGTACAGTGTGCGAGTGTGTGTGAAACTAATGTTAACATTGTTTGTCTGCAGTGGCATGCAACAGCACTCTGGAACAGATGAGGAATGAACTAATAGAAAAATCCAGGTGTGGTGAACCTAAAGAAGAGTTCATAGAGTTGAAACTTTCTAGTTCATACCTGCAGGTGAGCTTGCTTTTCATCAGAAACAAATTTTATTTTTTTATAAATTATTGTTTTTTATAAAAAGTCACAAATTGGAAAATTGGAAAATTATAATATATCAGCGCTTTTATATCATGAATTTATTTAAACTTTTAAATTAATTTAATTAATTGTTCATTGTGATTTTATTGCTCGGAAAAGTTACATTTTATTATATGCTAATTAAATTAAAATGTCGAGTAATTTAACTAAATGGATATCACCAAAATGACTTAATTTTAATTTTTCGTATTTGGTGATAGTATTTCACAATTACTGTAATGAAGTCACTTACTTAATTTAAATTGATAACGAGATACGATCAATTTCTCCGTAGTTTCTCGAGCAAATATTTGAATTTTGATAATTACTATTATCTAAGTTTATCTATTGATAAAATTTCATTAAGAAATCTCCACAGCGTCATATCGCATGATTTGATAAGCTTACTGCGATTCATATTTAAATACATATATACTTCCCGCAGACTATAGACTGTATATGATCTGATGATTCTATCAAGATCTTAATCAGTTGAATCATGCAAGTCCTCACATTGAGACTTGATATCTACTAAATCAATTGTGAGACACTATGGGCTAAATAGTGGCTTACTGAGGCACTCTTACGACCAAATTGTCGACAGTCTAAAGTCTGCGGGAGCTCTTAAACGTGGACAATGTCGCTTACATCCGTGACGGCGGTCGTTAGTGCGTGAGAAAATCCGCATCCGAATATAGAGATGGTTTTGCTGACGTGAGCGTATTTCCCCAGGTGACTCCAAGCTGGATTTGGGTGAAACGCTGCGTCGGCCTTTGCGATTTAGAAGCAGGGTCCAGATGCGTCGCAACCAAAACGAGGATAGAACCCATACCTGTAAGTACATATCGCTCGCTAATCTTAAATGCTTATGTTTGTCTTATTCTAGTACCTTGACACACTTGTACATTTGCTCATTTACGCAACGATAATAATGACATAACGTGATTCAAATTCCATTCATTGTTTTGGTGCATTAGTCAATGTTTTGATAGACGATCGTTAAACGATATATTCCAAGGCGTATTGTGTAAGCACAATCACTGCTAGTAAACCAGTGTTAGGTCTTTTAAGTCATCTAAACAATCAGAGTACATAAATATGACCAATGTTCTCTCATTATGATAGACTGTTCTCCGCACTTCGAAATCTTAGCAAAAACCTAACAGAAGTTTCTTGTACAGGTTCGAATATACAACCTGACGACGAACAGGGAGACGTGTGCCACGTACAACGTCGAAGTGCACGAAAGCTGCGGCTGCTGTACGGCAGGGAGAGGCGATTGCACCGCGCCCCGGGTGTACAACCCTCGTAAGTGCTCCTGTCAATGTCCCAACATGGAGGAGAGGCGGACGTGCCTAAAGAAGGTTCGTAAGATGATGGATGTCTGTGAACACTAACGTAGGTGAACGGCACGCATGTTAACGCAATTCCTACTTAATGCTTTTCGATGTTTTTTTTTTTCAAAATTTTCTTTTTTTTTTTTTTATTTGCATGAATGTTCGAGCAGCGTATTTGTTTTAAAATATCTCTAATTTTATTTTAGATTGTTTTTTTTTGTCTCTTCTATGCCGTACTGACATCCGTTGTCTTACAACACCGCTTTTTTTGTTTTGTTTCTCGTACTTAAGCTTTGGTTTCTTGAAATATCGGTGGCCGTCATTTACCGATCACTAAGACATATGAAAATTCGAACCGTGACCGTTTTTGACGCCATAAATTGCGATCGCTGTTTTCTCCGATGTTTCTAGAACACCAAAGCTTTAAACCAAATTCCCAATAGTACAACGAGATCGAATGATTGTTTCTATTGTTATAGCGGAACCAGAATATGAAGTGGAATCGATCTAAATGCATCTGTGAGAAAAAGAGGAGTATACGGTGAAAACCATGGAATTATTCACGAATTTAGACGGGTTCCTATAGAAGACAATTAGTGCCTAGAAGAGAGTTTGAGAAAACTGAAAAAACCTAAAGACTTGTGTATGTGAGAGACAATGTTGTGACGTAAACTATACGACTGATCAATGTGTCTTGTAGTTGAATTAGTTATTTTAGTTAATTTTAGCAGTATTACAGTAGTTGTAAGTTATTTATTCAAATTTTAAGAATGGGACCAAATGGAGTTGTGATTTAATCGACATCGTTCCATAATGATACGTCCTGTTATTGTGTACTTAATTTTGTCTTATGTTAAGTTTAGTTTAATGGTGGTCTAGGAGCTGGCAACGTTGGCTTATTTTCACATATTTCTTATTATTATAGCAATTAAAAAATAGACAAATGGTGTTCAGTTGTGAAGCATTTCAGATGCTTTATATCAGTATCTTGATACAACAAAAAAACACCCCGAAGTTCGTAAGACCATATTTGTCGTCAAATAGTCCGTGCTACTATTAAGTCATGATAAGAGTGAGAATATGTGTAAATATGTCTTATTTAAGTCGATAGCTCTTAAGCTTTGTTTCATAGGATAGTGACCGTTATTTAGTGGCCGCAAAATATCGTTAAATGATATCACAATTCATCATCATCATGGCAATGTAATTTCATTGTGCGATAAAGTATAAAAGATGTCCATGTTATTGCGTCCGTTATATGACGGTCGCATTTTAGGAAACCGAAGCTTTAGTCCATTAGTTTAAGTTATTGGACATCGATTATCAGTATTTTTTAATTTATTGGCGTTTCTACGCAATTCCTAAATTGTGATATAGTTATTCAATTTCCACTAGATTTAGGAACAGTATTATTTAATATAGGTTAATTTTATTTATTTCGCTTCTAGTCAAGCTGTAATTTTGACGTATTTATTTGTATTTATAATTGTAAATATTGTCTCGACTTTTGTAACTAGCTCTCTTTACGGACAAATGTAAATAGACTATTTTTTATTTATTTATAAGGCCTAGTCTAGCAAGTGCCAAAGGCATGTGCAATCTCAAGTGTAGATAACGGTTTAAATTAAACTTAATTAATTTATTTTTTAATTTTAAGATAGCTTACGAAGCTTTAAGTGATCAAATCACACGATTAGTTTGAATTATTTAATTTAAAACTGTGGACAAAATAAAAAATTTGTACTTAATTTATTTTTATAAAAACATCTTGTTTTATTTTTACCTTTAATACAGTTGCTTCAGTAGGAAGAGTTAAACGCATTGATTCAGTATGTCTTTCAGTATCAATTACATAATTAACTTAACCCGATTGAAATTAAATTTACAGATAAAATATTTAACAATATAGATACTTATCGTGATATCTTTATTTTGAATTAAAAAATAATATGGCCGGAATATTTCTAATTAAATATAGTCACTAAGAACAGATTTAAATTGTACAAAAATTAACCGCTAAAGGAATAAAAAGGAGCAAATAAAAAATATACATTATTAAGATGTTTTTTCTAGCTTACAAATTAAATATTTATAATAGATACTTAATCAATAACATAAATCGTTATTGGTGAAAACCTTTTTATATTTAATTACCTAATTGAAGTGCTTGAGTTTAGTTATTGAGTTAAGATATATAGATATCCTAATCAAAGCCAGGTGGAAAAACCGGTGACAAAATGTAAAATAATTTACATATCAATGATAGCAGCGAAAATGCGCAATTTAGTCATCATCAGTTATCATGATGATGGCATGCGATAGCGTAATAGTTAGGGAAGCCGGTCCACTAAATTTGCAGTTACTAAAGCATCATTTTCAATCGCGCTTGAGTATTTCGAGGTGACTTATTTTTACAGCTATCTGACGCCCCAATACCCTTATGCCACGCCAAAATTGTCAGATTAAGGAAAAATACACTTTTCTGGATGTACCACACATGTAACACACCTTGTCTAAATTTGACGCGTTATAGTATTTCCAAGGATCGGTTTCTTTTACTAATCTGACGGGATACCCTGAACGAGTTTCCCTACACTATGAGTTCACATTTGGTGAGAGTATATTATAGGATGAAAGCTTTTACTCCATATGATTTTCTGACGCGCCTGAGTAATGCGGTAAATAACTCTTCCCTCCCAAAGCCCTCTTGGGCTCCCCTACTACAACAAACATTAGCGAATTTATAATATTACTAGCTTTAGCCCGCGTCTCCCCTCGTGTAGATGTCGTTTCTCGCTGTAGCTAAAAGAAAATTTTTAATCTTTCTTCGAGGCTAATTTTTTCGGGATAAAAAATATCCTGTTATTTAATCTAAGCAGCAGCTTTAGTTAAAATAGTAATTTTAACTTGTTCAATAGTTAATGCGAAAGCGGAACAAATAAGCAAACTAATTCCGGCAACGCATTTTGTAGCTCCTCTGGTGTTGCAAATGTTCATGGGCGGAAGTATTCACATAGATACCATCAGGTGATCTGTTAGCTCGTTTGCTCACTATCCTATAAAAAAAATCACTAGGAAAGACGAAGGGAAAAGTCTGGAAAAAATTTGCTGTCATCTCCGTTGCCTCTCAAAACCGGTGTCAAATCCAAAACAGCCAGTTTAAGAACCGGCGTCAATGTTTAGAAAAACGCTCAACATTTTTAGGGTTCCGTACCTCAAAAGGAAAAAACGGAACCCTTATAGGATCACTTTGTTGTCCGTCTGTCCGTCCGT
>JAPEIZ010163781.1:0-10154 GCA_026122275.1 Junonia oenone
TTTTTACGTGATGTGTTGGGCTTCTGGAACCCCCCATTTGAAAATCGGTAATTAAAAAAGAAAAACACTATATATTTTTCAATTATACATTTTTAGATACAATTATAACATTGTCGAGTGGAGCGCGGTAACTTTCATAGCAAATAGGCGCTTTTTTTTTTAATTATTGGAAAAATGAAATTAAATATTTCATGCATATACAAAAAAAAATATTACTATAGGGAGGGGAATAGGAAAAAAGGAAAAAGGAAGGGGAAAAAGAATAGGAGTCAATCCTATTTACAGATTCCGACAGCGTATCTTCAGTATTCACAGTAGCTACAAAAAATCGTAAGAATAAGTACACTCCTTTTAAAATAAATAACTACGAGAGACGCTATCCCGAAACTGGAGCAGATTTTGATTACATCGTTTTTTATGAAAGTATTGATAATCTTAAACCTATTGGAGATAGGGATATGATGTATCTTTTATCCAATTTAAAACGTTACAATAAAGGTGTTAACCAATTATTATGGATAAATAGATATAAAATAGGCGTATTATTCGAGCGACCAGTGTTTGCCAACGCAGCCACAGATAGCTCTAAAAATATTGTCAGTGTGAGAAGATTGATGAGAAAACTTAAAATCGATAATTCCTTTCAGTTGCAGCCTACTAAACTAAACCTGTTTTTATTATTTTTCACGTCCTGTTTTGACCAAGGGTGTAGACTTGAACAGCTGGCGGTTTGAGGTGAGACCATACATCCCTCCAGTCAAGCAGTGTCTTCGTTGCCTCCGGTATGATCACATCACATTGCTAAATTTTGTAAAAACTCCGAGGGGTGTTCTATTTGTAGAAATAACCATAATTATAAACAATGCACAATTAATGCTACGGAAGCTAAATGTTGTCATTGCAGTGGTAAACAAATAGCAAAATATTCTCTTTGTCCAATAATACAAGAAAAAATAAAATAGAACAAAAATAAAGTAGAAAAGCAATCATATTCATTTATTTTAAATGAGAAATCGTTTCCTCCATTACCGAATTCCACTACTCCGTCAGACCAATTTATTTCCTTGTTAAATTCTGATACCGTTCTTAACACATAACTACATTCAATAGTCAAACTTATCACCTAAAAAATAAAGTTAATGAGAAAGAACTTTCAACACAGAATATAAAAGACATTCTTTTAGAAACTTGAAATAAATTTAACAAAACACATTCACCATAATGGACAGTTCAAATATAATGCAATAGAATGCGCAGAGCTTACAAAGTAATCGACGTTTATTTACACTTTTTCTAAAAGAAAACAAGTTGCAGTTATTTGTAAAACATGGCTTCGACTTCATTATCAATTTAATGTCAAAAATTATAGCGTCGTTAGATTAGATTCAGGTAATACCTAAACGCAATGGTGTTGCTATTTTAATACATAAATCTTTAAGTTTTAAAGTTATTAACATTTTCCATGATAATTCTATTCAAAATGCAGCTATATCTTTAACTTATTTAGATAAACAAATATCTATTGTTAGAATCTGAATTTGACCCTGAAAATTAAATTTGCGGGTATTTTGGTTATCATATTCGTCATCAGCGTCAAAATTCAGATCAATCGGAGGTTTTCGGAAGTTTATTCATAATTTTTCATACAATTTTATGAATAACTTTTGTTGAGTGGCAAAAACGTGGACTGCCTCATATACTCATATACTCCTCTAGCTAAGAGAGAAATTGCGTCCCAGCCAAATTGATGAAGTTGTTTCTGCAGAATTGCCTAACCCCGACCAGGACAAAAAGTTACATGACACAGTTACTAAAAGCATGATCCATGGACCATGCGGAGTATTAAACCGTACGGCTCCTTGCATGAAAGAAGGTATATGCACAATGAAGGTAAAAATATCCTCGGGCGCTCATAAAAGATACGCAATCAAATGAAAATGGTTATCCATTGTATATACGTAGAGCACCTCAGGAGGGCGGACGTACGGTTAATGTTAACCTAAGAGGTACCGCACAAAACGTATCCGTGGACAATAGCTGGGTAGTTCCATATTCGCCGCTTCTTTGTAAGATTTTCGACGCCCACATAAATGTGGCATTTTGCAGCTCGGTCCAAGCAATCAAATATATATGTAAGTACATAAATAAGGGCAGCGACCAGGCTATTTTCATTGTGAGACAGCAAGGTAACGTTCGGGCAGGCCGATATGTAAGTAGTAACGAAGCGGTATGGAGAATACTTGGATTACAGTTGCACGAAAGGCACCCAACAGTGACCCATCTTGCTGTGCACCTTCCAAACGGCGAACGTGTGTACTTTACAGAGGCAAACCTAAGAGAACGAGTTGCGACGCCACCTATCACCACCCTCACCGCATTTTTCCGCCTGTGCCAGCTGACGAATTTGCCCGGACGTTGTTCTACATAGAAGTGCCGAGGTATTACACGTGGAATGCGTCGCGGAAAGAGTGGAAACGACGCGTGCAAGGCGCAGCTGTTGCCGGATGGCCTGGTGTAAAGGCGTCAGATGCTCTGGGCAGAGTGTATACTAGGGTGGTCCTTATTTTTCATCTTTCGAATTATCCTCCGGGCACTTTCTTATTTGATTATATACCTCTAAATACGAAATAGGTGTTTTTTTGTTTTTGATTTTGTTAAGATTTAGAGGTCGCTACCAGCTGTCAATTTTTTATTAAAAGTGTTCAAATACAGCTTAAATGGTGATTCCATTAATTTAAAATTTAGGTACATATGTTACGTGCAAGTGAAACTAGCATGGACTATACCTTCTAATCCTCCCTCCCCCCTCTCCGTTCCTCGACCCCCTCATTTGTACTACGATCGCCCCGCACTTCAGTTCTGTTAAGCAACAAGAGCGCACGTGTTGTTTTTGTAAAAGTTACAGTGAAGTGTTTCAATTTGCAATGGCGTCTACTAGTAGCGGACTCAGTATAACTACTAGTAGTTATTTATAGAAATCAAAGTGAGATTTGGCTTATCGGTCAATTATTATCTGAATTAAGCCAATCAACCTTACTTTACCATCCATTGGCGAAGTGTTGCGATTTTTTTTCTACTACAAAAAATGAAGAAAAGAAAAGTATTCGTGACTTTGACGGCTTGTGGGGTTATTAATTTGTGGGAAAAAGCTGGCATACCTATTCAATTAAAAAAACATGTCATCAGCAAAATTGAAAAGCTGTTCAAAGAATGGCAGAATCTAAAAAAAAATAAAGAAAACAAGAAAAAACGTTCAGAAGCATTGAAAACAAAAGAACAAAACTGGCAACAAAAGTTAGAAGATTTATTTGACATCGCTCATCGTGATGTTTTAAATATTATGACTTTAGAAGAAGATAAACAGTTTTTGTTAGTAGTGCGGCAAAATCGACGCCAATTTTTGATTGGTTCAGTCGACAAAAAAAGTTTAAACAAATGTAAGAAAATAAAAGAGAAAAAAGAACGGCTTGATAAATTGCGCGAGCGTGAAAACAAAGATATCTCGTCTATAACAGAAAAATGCTCATTGTCTTCATTATCATTTATTTCGTCATCGTCTGCCACAACAAGTGGGGAAGAAACTCCATCTGACTCCGAATGTATATCAAAATTGACGAAGATGCAACCACCTCAAAAACGAGCTCGAAAAGATATTATTAACAGTCAATTAGCTTCCAGTCTTGATGTTTCTAAATTGAGTGACAGAAAAGCAACTATGGTTGTGACATCCACTTTGAAAAGCGCAGGCTGTGATCCATCAGAATTTAATGTCATTAGATCTTCTATTCGTCGGCAGCGTGTCAAAAATCGCAAAGCTAATGCAGTGTCGCTCAAAAGCGAGTTTAAACCTAGTTCGTCTTTAACAATTCATTGGGACGGTAAACTTATAGAAGATATTACTGGACACAAAACTGTAGATCGGTTGCCAATTTTGGTATCAGGACATGGAGTTGATCAATTACTCGCCGTCCCAAAATTAGAACGTGGAACAAGCGAAGCTTATGCGTCGGCTGTCTACGACGCTATAAATTCATGGAATTTGAGCGATAAAGTAAAATGTTTGTGTTTTGACACTACTGCTGTAAATACCGGCTTAAGGAGTGGAGTGTGCGTTCTCTTGGAGCGCAAAATGGATAAAAATATGCTTTGGTTTGCTTGTCGTCACCACATAATGGAAATTATGTTGTCAGGTGTAGTGGATCAATCGCTTGCTCCATCTAGTGGTCCTGATATACAATTATTCAAAAGATTTAAGAACAGTTGGGACTCTATTGACCAAAGCGACTTCAAAACAATAACAGATGACGCTGAGGCAAATATTCTTGCAGAAGTGACCACAGACAGGATTTCTTTTGCCAAAAAGCAACTTCAAGTACATCAACCTCGAGATGACTACAAAGAAATGTTAAATCTTACAATCATATTCTTAGGAGGTGTTCCTGAAAAAGGCGTTTCATTTCGGAGACCTGCTGGTCTACATCGAGCTAGATGGATGGCAAGAGCCTTGTACTGTTTAAAAATTTATTTATTTAAGCATCAGTTAAAACTAACGAAAAAGGACGAAAAGGCTGTGAGAGAAATATGTATTTTCACGGTGATGATTTATATCAAATATTGGTTTCAAGCCTCTTCCAGTGAGTCAGCACCAAGAAACGACTTACAATCATTAAAAGACCTTAAAGCTTTTAAAAGTGTTAACAAAAATCTAGCTACTATTGCGCTGAAACAGATTTTAAACCACTTGTGGTATTTGTCGGAAGAGCTGGTTTCGCTTGCATTTTTCGATGACGAACTTTCAGTCCAAGAGAAGAAAAAAATGGTAGAAGCACTCAAAATTGAAGGCACACATGATTGCTTAAAACGAATAAACCTTGACATGGCGACCATCCACGAAAAAAATATAGAAAACTTTGTGAGCAGTAATTCTTTAAAATTCTTCCAGGTCCTAGGTATCTCATCAGATTTTTTTTATAAAGACGTTGAAACCTGGAACGAAGACCCTGATTATATAGCTGCCAAAAATTGTGTTCATTCATTGCGTGTAGTGAATGATATAGCTGAGCGTGGTGGTGCTTTAATGGAAGAATACAATAAATTAATTACCACAAACGAAGAACAAAAACAATATTTGCTTTTGTTGGTAAAAGAGTATAGAAAAAAGTATCCCAATACTAACAAGTCAACCCTTGCATCTTAAAAGTAAATCATTCAGATTATTTTATTTCATAGCATCAACAAAAATTGTGTAATATTTTTAAGACCTGGTTAAAAAAATAAAGGATTCTGAGAAAAACAAATTTTGGCTTTTTATTTAAAATTTAAACCTTGGTAGCGACCTCTAAATGTTATTAAAAAAATTTAAAAAAATTACTGTAATATTTTCTTATGGTATATAACCAAATTACGTGGTGCCCCCCGAAATTAAAGGAAAAAAAATTATCCTTAAGAATAAGGACCACCCTAGTGTATACCGTACACATAACACAATTTGAGTGTTATTGTGTACGGTTGCTGCTTACTAGAGTTTGAGGCCCCACCAGTTTTCAGGCTCTCAAAACCGTCGATGGACATGAAAAGGCCACTTTCCGCGAAGCATGTGAGGCTATGGGATTGCTGGAAGACGACGGCCACTGGGACGCAACAATGGAAGATGCCATATTGTGCCGGTCAGCAACTGCGTTGAGAGATCTCTTTGCAATTATGGTAAGCACTTGTGGACCCTCAAACCCCCGTCAATTATGGGACAAATATAAAAGTGCTCTATCTGAAATTTATTGAGGACAAAATTTTTGCAATGGTCGGGAAACTACTGTCCGATTTCAATTTTCCTACACCACTAAGAACGGGAGAGGTATCCACTGATTTGGTCAAAGAGCTGGGCTATGATAGTGTCGCCTTGGGGGCTGAAGTAGCCCAAATAGAGCCTATGCTGCTGCCAGAGCAAAGGCAAATTTTTAATATTATTACGAGCCGAATTGCTAGCGGACAAGGGGATTTTTTTTTCTTGGACGCACCTGGGGGCACCGGTAAAACTTTTTTATTAAACTTGCTACTGGCACAGTTGCGTAAAGATAAAGTAGTTGCGCTGGCTGTTGCGTCCTCCGGAATAGCTGCAACCTTGCTGAGTGGTGGCCGAACCGCACATTCAATGTTCAAGCTCCCACTGAATCTTGCAAGTGAGGAAACGTCCACTTGCAATATCAGCAAAAGTAGTAGTCGAGGTGCTCTAATGCAATGGTGCAAATTGATCGTGTGGGACGAATGCACATAACCGAGCATTTGAAGCACTAGATCGCAGCTTACAAGAAATTCGGGGCAATCCAATGTTGATGGGTGGAGTAGTCGTTTTACTTGCAGGTGATTTCCGTCAGACGCTGCCAGTAATTGAGCGGGGTACTACGGCAGACGAGATGAACGCGTGCCTAAAAGCTTCACCGTTGTGGGGAAAAGTTGAACGCCTACACTTGAGGACCAATATGCGAGTTCGGCTTTTCAATGATCAGGAGTCTGGACTCTTCGCACAAACACTTCTGGAGGTCGGTGAAGGTCGGATGCCGACAGACGCTAACGGTCAAATAACCTTTGATAGCCGATTTAGCACTGTTGTAAGTTCGGAAGATAACCTTATCGATGTGGTATTTCCGAACATACAACAAAACATGGCTAACGTGGAGTGGTTGTGCGAATAAGCTATTATGGCATCTAAAAACGAGTTGGAAGCGAAAATTAATAAAAAAATTCTGGAGCAAGTACTCGGTGAGGAAGTACTTATCGATAGACGCCGTCATGACAGCAGACGACTCTTCAACGTACCCTGTTGAGTTTTTAAATTCTCTCAATCGGCCAGGGTAGCTGAGCAGCAGGATAGAGAGGGTACCTCTCACAAATTCGAGCTCAAGGTTGGTGTGCCTGTCATACTGATGCGTAACCTGGACGCGCCTAGATTGTGTAACGGCACCAGGTTACGCATCACAGAGCTGAGACCCAACATTGTGCAGGCCACCATCCTCACTGGAGGAGCCGCAGGGGAGACGATATTAATACCGTGGATCCCCATAATACCCACGAACCTGCCATTCCAATTCAAGCGCTTGCAATTTCCGCTTAAACGGGCTTTCTCAATAACTATAAATAAAAACCAGGGGCAAACTCTAAAAGTAGCCGGCATCCACCTTGGTACCCCCTGCTTCTCCCACGGACAGCTCTACGTAGCTTGCTTGCGTGTGTCGAGAGCAAGAAATCTTTTTGTTTATGCAGAAAACAATAAGTCTACAAATGTTGTTTACCGGGATTGTACTGCAATAAAATATTTCTGGCTCTCTAAGTCTCTACTACCAGAGACAAATTTATAGCTCCTCTCGGTCAGTCCTTTCTTACTAAATAAAAAAATTAAAAATATTTCCTACTCTCCATTTCCGCCAAATCAGCTTTTACTGAAAAAGTTTTTTTTTTCATAGGAAAATGAAGAGTATTCATTATGTACACGGTGGTTTATACCCTTCCTTTAAGGCTACCGGAGAGTTGTAATGAAATGTAATTTTTTTTTTTTCATAAATCTTATTCTGTACTGAAATTTTTTAGGCAACCCATTATTATTATTATATTTATTGACATATTAAATGTAAAATAAAACAATTTTCATCAAATTAACATCTCAGTGCAATTCGTCTTATATCGGGATCTTAGGTTATCAGTAATGAATCTAATTTGGCGGAAAGAGAGAAATAAAGCATCAATAAATTTAATTATAAAAGAATTGTTTATTTATTTAAATTTAAATGTTGACTGTGAAATAAACTTTGCGACGTTCAAAGATAACTAAAAAAATATTGTTAGCATGTGCTAAAGTACACAAAAGTCAGTTTTTAAAGCAATAAAATTGAAACATTAAATTTGAAAAATACATTTTTTTTCTTCCTAATACTTTATTTTATTCCTATCTAAACCTAAGTTTATACTTTTATGATAGAAAAAATTGGCTACATAGAGGATTGTACAACAAAATGTTATTTATTGCCGTTTATTGATTGAAAAGATAATCTTATCGAATTTTAGATAGTTTTGTTGGGTTAGTAGTTACTTACTGAGTTGCAAATTATGTTTTAAATTTTATTAATGTGTCGTACGAAAATAATTTGACATGTTTATTAAAACTACCTGATAATACCGCGGGGCGCAGATGGTTGAAGTCATAAAAACAGCTTTGGAAAGCTTTAAGTCTTTAGTTTTGAGATTTTTAGACCAATAAAATTTATTAAATTTTGTGCAATTCAAGTGAAAAGCATGAAGAAAAAAAGTCTAAATTTTTTGTTGTCGTTTTGCTCCACGGACCAGGAAAATTATTTTTTTTTTTTTTGAAACAACTATTCCTCACAGATCTATCGGACTTTGAATAGAAAATAAAATGTGTTTGTCTTTGATTAACGATATTTCATAAAACAATGGCTGCAAAAGAGTTTTTTAAAAGTAAATCGAAAAAGTTTTAATAACTGGAACAAATATCATACATTCACTACAAACCAGCAAAATTTCAAGTCAATCCCTCGAGTAAATTCTGTCTTATTCGATTGAATTTTTGAAAAAAATAAATGATCGCATTTTAGCCGTTAACCGCTGACAATCTCTAAAGCGATGAAAATAAAAACTTTTCACGACTTTTTTCGTATTTTCAGTTATGAACCTTAATTTGGTATGTAAGTACCAAATTAAGGAAACAAAATTAACATTGGCCGCGCGGGCGGCCAGTTCACACTTGTATATCTCGCCCGGCCGCGATCTCTCAGCAGGCTTTATCCTTTTTTATCCTGGAAAAGCGGGACAAAGCATGTTCCGCGCGGGACATTTAATTATGACCCCAAAAAGCGGGACGTCCCACCAAAATCGGGACGTCTGGCAACAATCAAAACATGCTCTAGATTCTAGAGCATGTTTTGATTGAATCTTGGCGCTGATTTCTAAAAGTGGACCCATAATTGCGTAAAGTGAATTTATACTAAATAATAATTTCATTGTTTCGATTTTGTTTAATTGATTACAACTTATATTATCTCGGTAATTGTTATTTCGTCATTTAAAAATGTACATTAAACTATCGATTGCAATAAACGATTGTATATGTACTCGTATATAGGATTTCTTGTGTTAACGTTAAGTGCATCTCTAGCCGCCATAGACGTAACCTGCCATTTTTTATCCGAAATTTCGAAAACCCAATAACCTGCACCTATTACTACTTGTACGTGTAATCGCCGTCCACACAACGCGTTTGTTTCTTTGCCAATAAAGTATTTTGATTTAAACAACTGTGTACTTAAGAAGTATGTACATATATAAAAATATAATCATTTAGACAACTTATGAAGATCTTTGATGATTAAATATGGCATAAGTCAAACTATAATATACAGGACGTCCATGTCTTATTTGTCGACTAAGCTATTTAGCTACAAGAATCAGCAAAAATAATTAAGAAAAGTCTAATAGACATTTTTTTAGACATTTTTAATTTTAGACAAAAGGGCCTCCATCTCCGAAACCAGGTCTATGACACATTTCAATTTAATCGTTGACTTTCGGGAAACCCTGTATATAATCTGAAATATATTTTTGCTAGTTTGAACGTTTTATTCTTTCAGGATTATTTTTTTGCATTTTCAGGCAGTTGGTGTGCAACTGTCCCAGATTCTTGGATTAATAAAGAGAATAAAAAAATTACGTCGTCTCATAAAAAAGTAATACTACTTCAGCATGCAAAAAAAAAATGATCCGAAAACAGATTGGGAAACTTTTTAACCGTCTTCAAAAAAGGAGGAGGTTCTCAATTCATCTGTATGTATTTTATTTTTTTTTATGTATGTTCACCGATATTATCGTCAATTATAGACGGATTTCAAAAATTTTTCTTTTGTTTGAAAGAGTATATTTCAGAGGTGGTCCCATTGTCAGGAGATCAGGATCTGATGATGGAATCCTAGAGAAATAGAGGTATCAAAGTATCTTGATCATTTGCACACGAAAAGTAACATTTGATGAAGTGAAACTGATGATGAAGACCACAACTAGTTATCAGAACTTATGAGTAAGTAACTATTTTACGGGTTTAGTTATATTTCTTTAAGATAGTCGTCAAGCAATTGATGTTAGTCAATATGCCT
>JAPEIZ010164868.1:0-10135 GCA_026122275.1 Junonia oenone
GAGTTCACAATATATCGACACTTTACAATCTCACTGGAGAGATTGTAATCTAACGGTTTTTACAATTTTACGGTGACGTATACAAACAGATGTTATAATTGTCCCCGTTTGTGCTGTGGGTCGCAATAATACCACGTCTTGGTGAATGTCGTGAATTATTGCGTAGGGCTGGAGCCTGGTGCATCTGTGCGGGACAGATCAAAGCCGTATTGTTTAGGCTTTGTACCCGTCTACTAGCGTCTGTTGGATAAAAAATATGAATTCCCTTCGAGTTTGAGAATTTTATTTATGTTATCTGGCTTAGAATTTAACTGTAAATAAATGCTACGATTTGTTTGAATTAACTTTTACTATCAGCAATCCGCAGTCACTTCCGAATTATGGTGTGAAAAATCGATAAAACTAAGATTTCGTTGATGATGATATCATTAACTCCCGACCAAAAAAAGGGATGTTATAAGTTTGACCGCTATGTTTGTCTGTGTGTCTGTGTGTCTGTCTGTGGCACCGTAGCACTTAAATGGATGAACCGATTTGAATCCAGTTTTTTTTTGATTTGAAGGAGAGTTTTCTAGCGTTGGTTATTCTAAATCCAAAATGGCTAAGCTAGCGGCATTAATATTGATGCATTTTTACAATATTAGTATCAAATGTAAGGGCCTCTGGAAAAAAACTCGAAAAATAATGAGACGTCATTATAAATCCAATATGGCGGACAATCCCAGAATGCGGAATAGTTATTTTGAAGCATTTCTACAATATAGGTATCAAATGAAAGGGCTTATTGAGAGGAAGTAGAAAAATCTTGAGCGTGCATGTGTGTGTGTTTGTGTGTGTGTGTGTGTATGTGTATGTGTCTGTGTGTGTATTATTAGATATAATTTATAAAAAAATATCTTATAAGAATTTAAGGTCCTAATGTCGCATTGAATATGGTCGGTATGGTCGGGGGTTTAATAAATTTTTCAAATTAACACTTGTTTTTATAAATATTTTACTACGACGTTTTAACTTACATATTCTAAACTATTGCAAATATAATATAATAATACTTATTAATTAAACTTCTTCATTTTTAGAAAATTACCTACGAACACATATATATATGATTTACTGTAAAACGTTTGTAGTAATTTGTATCTAATAACAGATAAATGTAAGTTATTAAAACATTTAACTGCTCGATTTTATCCTATCTAAAGGTCAGAACATTAAAAAGTCATAAAATATGTAACGTTTGTAATCCAATGGACTTATATGGGGATTTTATGATTTCTCGAACTATAAAAACTGGAGGGGAGGGTTTATGTTATAAAATTTAACTATCATCCCGCTTTATAAGGGTATGTTAATGTTCTATTTCCTACCTTTATCCTTTTCTGTAATAGATTACGATTTGTAGAGATAGGATTATGAATATTTATCCAATTTCTACCACAATGCTTCGTGATAATGGAGGAAATAATATGTGGGTTATGAATGTTAATAGTTTTGCATTGTTACATTTAAATATTGAACAGATGTTATTATATTTAATTATGAACGATCCGCACAGTCAATCCTGTACTAGACCTGCTGAACTTTACAGATAGAATTAAAGTTGAAGCAGACAAAAACAACTAGTTCAACTATTTTGCGACTCGTAATAAATATAACAACATCTACCTACATTTTACACACATGCATAAATTTGAAATGTTTATTTGCATATAGTAAAAGGTATTTAAATAAATTATTGATGGTGTCTGCTGTTGAAATATACTGAAGAAAATGGAGGGTCGCAAGCACTTTATATAATTTTCTGTCTTATTTTTATTCCACACGGTCGCTGCTACGAGCAAAGCGTACTTGAATAAATCGTTTTCTTTTCACCGACTATAAACGTAAAGGAAGTATAGTAAGTAGTTATAATTTACGATTTTTTTCAGTGTTTTCGTTGAGCGTGAATTATATTAAAAAACCACTCAAAATCAGTCGAGTTTGTAGAGCAACTGGACTAATTGATACTTAATACAAAAACAAGTAAACTAAAGTATACACGTTTTAACGCCAAACTACGACATTTACTTGTACATTTGATAGGAGTAATATAAAGTAAAAATAGACTGTCTTAATTTCTTGACATGAAACTTGAAATAAAATAGGAATTATGTTGAAGTGCAGAGTATGAAATCAAGTTTCAAACATTTGATTGATATCTAGAATAATACACCAATATTGTATATCAAGAAGTTAGCAACTCGGCTCATACAATTATCTGCAGCTACGAGTTTCACGTTGATAGCTGTAGACGTCTACGAATTTCGTAGAGCTGCTACGGGCGCTACGAACCGCTGGCTTTGCTATTGTTCCAGTAGAATGTAATAAGTTTAGGTCTGCGCTTCCAATTTATGCTTTTACTAGATTGCTTGTCAGATTATATTTATGCATTTTTATTATATGTGCGTCAAATGTGGTCCTAGTATGTATCTGTAACTTGTGACTCTGAGAATTGTATTCTCGCATAACAGACATTTTGTATAATTAAGATATTTTGAAATATGTATTTATGAAATTAATTAAAAATTAAATTTATAATTATAAACAAAAATGTTTACTTATATTTTGACATGAATTAATTTAAATAACTTTTAACTTTTTTACTCATAATTTGACTACTGATGAAAAACACTTTTTTAATTATTTAATCATCAATAGTTTAGGACTTATAAAAATCTCAAAATGGTCATTTTTAATGGATTTTTTAAATCATATTATCATTTTATTAGAACAGGACAAAAGGTAACATTACTTTATCGAAGGCTCCGTTAAAAGAAACTTGCGTAATCAACAATATTGACTTATCGGCTCCTTTAAATTCATTGTGCGGCTCAGCAGCAACGCGTCCCTAACGAGTTCCGTGTTCTGCAACTTGCTGCAGACGTGCTTGTACAATAATAATATTATAAAGAGGAAAAATTTGTTTGTTTATTTGTTTGAATTGAATAATCTCCAACACCGATTTGAAAAATTCTTTCACTGTTTGGAAGCTACATAATCTCCAGTGGACATAGGCTATTTTAAATTGTCAAAAAAGTTAGGAATACCCGTGCGAAGCCTGTGTGGTTCGCTAGTGTACGATAACTTCGTTTAAGAAAAATCTCCAACTGTAATAACGTTAATATAGCTTCTCGTTAGGAGGGCATGTTTTTGGTTTCAGGACTATGAATATTCCAAATACAATAAACAGCGATAAAAATCCTTAAAAAGGGTCTCGTAAGATAGGTTGTTGTTATTTTATTATATTATCTGTGGTGTCTCTCGACCTAAGTAAAATATCCAATATCTTTTATTCCGATCAATTTTATGATATTTCGTAAAACTTCGTATATTTCGTTTTGATTGTATTTATTCCTTTCAGATTTTATGTCGTATAAATTAATATTTCTAACAATCATTATAAATTCTGTCAATTGTGTAATCAGTTGTTTTATTCTATGAATTCTTTAATAATAATCAGTTACTTCTAGAAAATTCCGGTAAAAGTATTACGTCACAGTCATCGGATTATCGAAGTAGCTGGACAAAAGTTGTCAAATTGAAATTGTTTGAATTCCGCTCGCTTTGATAACGAGAAGAGTTGAAGAATTACGGATTTCATTGAAAATGATTGTTTGAAAAGATGGCGACGACGCGAGACAAAGAGATGGAAAGTATGTGTACGTTCCATTTATTTACCAATTGCTGTCTTCTTCGATTGGATTTTCTTTCAATTAATGACCCGTTTACTTTAGCTTAGATTTAAATGTTTTTGTAAAAAAATAATTCGAAAGATTTATAAGAGAGAATTCTGAGACAGATATTTTGTGATGTAACGATCATCAAAGGAGATTCAGAATTAAACTTTGATGAGTTCTGTCGGCTGTGACTGATGTAAAAGGTCACTGTTAGAATGTGAATACGTGGGCGAGCGATCAGTAATAACAACGGCCATAACATGTACCTGGTAAAAGTTCCACATAATACAATATCTTAACTAGGTACTAAGGAAACTACAATATCTTTACTAGGTACTAGGAAAAAAATATTTTAACTAACGCATTACGCGTTAGATTCTACTACTAACAATATTTTAACCGAATATTATAACTGAATTAATTTTTTTTAGTAGCTAAAGCAAGTTTTATAAATGAAAGTAAGCAAGTGTACTCTACACGATAGGATATTTTCAAACGAGAAAATTACACTCGATCAAACAAATTTCACTCGAAATCCCGGGCACAATAGATTGTAATGAATAAAATAAATTGGGTCGTCGATGGAATATAATTGAATCGTCTGCCGTTATAAATACGCAGATGACATCTGTGTATTCCTGAAAAGGTGTTTCCTCATCTAAAGGAATAGACGTTTTTAATGATGTGACAATCCTTACATCTGGCAGAAATAATTGTAATGATTAGCTTGTATAACGTTATTTTTCTCAAATTAAATAGCCAATAAAATATTGGTCCCTCTACGCCAATTTTCGACAAGGATTTGGTTTTTTAACCGACATGAGGTTCTTTTTTTGTAACCATTTTTATTATGTTTTTGTATACATATTCATTATAGCATGGTAGTCATTTGTGGACTGATATCAATTAATTATTATTTTTTATTCAACATAATGTCTAGTAGACCAGTGCAAATAGGTTTTGAAAAAAAAAATATAGTAGAATGAAACCAATTCTAAATACTAGAGAATACAACAAATATGAAAGGAAAAATAAATTGCGGGCGATTTGAGTTTGGGAATGGGAAGGGGGGAGGATTTAAGACTTAAAAACGGTTTATTCTTAAACTACGAGTCCCATGAAAAAATGTTGTATGGTAAAGTTGTAGATAATAAAAGGTTCTAAAACTGTAATAGCATTTTTTTCACATAACCTCAAAATCTATATGAAGAAGTCAAAAAACCGAGTTATTGGTTTTTGATTTTTATATGCTACAAAAAATAAAATTTCTTTACAAAATTCGTTGTAAACATACCTTTTTAAGTTCCAAACGTAGTGTAATTTTTTTGATTTTAAATATTAATTATTCACGTTGTTTTCACCTAAAATCGAAAAACCAAGACCGTTTTTCAGTCGAAAACTTTGTGTTGGATAAAAAGTCTACTTTCTAATGATGTAAGAAAGATATATACTCCAATAATGAATTTTCCCAGAAAATCCAAAAACGAAAATAGTCAAATTCGAAATTTTCTCTAATGTACTTACAATTTTGAGTTTTTTCATTAAAATATATACATACACACTTGTAAACTCAAATAATATGTAATAATTAATATTATAAAGCACGATTCTATGTTAAAAATATATAAATTTTTATAAAATACTCAAAATTGTATGTACGTTAAGGAAAATTTCGAATTCGGCTACTTTCGTTTTTGGATTTTCTGAGAAAATTTATAACAGGAGTGTATACTTTTCTTAGATCACCAGAAAGAAGACTTTAAAGAACAAAAAGCGCACAGACTTTTTTTAAAAAGGCAGATATTTTGACGCTAAATTTTTCTACTGAAAATCAACGCAAATAATAATTAATATTTTAAATAAAAAAAACTACAGTAGGTTTGGGACTTAAAAAGGTAAGTTTTCATCAAATTTCGTGAAGAAATTTTAGTTTTTGTGATAGATAAAAAAAAAAAACCAAAGACTCGGTTTTTTGCATGCATAATTTTATGACACGGAATTAGTTTCATGTTCTGCGCAATATTTTGGGGAAACTTCTATTTATTTCACGTAAATTATTTCACAATGTAAATTGTTTCTGCGTTAACGGCGTCATAAGAACACCTTAACTAATAATTTTACAACCTATTACTCTAACGAATCTAGAAAAAAGGATTAAATGGAATGAAATTTATCTTTCACGAAAGTAATTTTACAATGTGAATTCGGCTTTAAGGTACTTTTTAACAATACGTAACAGCTGTGCTATCATATAATCACATCGTAACATTTGCCTTCAAAAATTGGCAGCCTCAGCGCCATCGAGAGTTTTTTATTGCTAATACGTTATGTACCTCGCAATTTGGTCTTTTATATCGGTAAATATGAGTGGGTGGTACAGTCACTTTGTAGAATGTCAGTGCTATTATTAGGTACAAACTATTATGGATTGGGTGTGAAGTTTCATATTCGTACTCATGTTCTTTTTAATCATCATAAATTTAAAGTAACTAAGTAACAGCCTGTAAAGACCCACTGCTGGGCAAAAGCCTCTTCTCCTATTAAAGAGAAGTTTAAGGATCTAAATTCATTATGCTTCTTCACTGGCGAATATTTATAATCATATATTTATTTTGCTATAATTCGCAAAACCAACATAAATCTGTCTGGTATGATATACAAACAGACACTACGAACGTTTCAATCGGACACTGGAGTATTCTTGGGAGGTGTTGCATTTACAACAGTCAGCGAAATGATGTAGTTTTTTATGACTTAAATTTTTGTATAATTGCTGGGCAAACAAGCTCGCTTGTTATCAAAGTCATATATTCATTATCAGCTTGAAATAAAATAAAAGACTAGTAAACAGAAGCTAGGGAAGATTGAGGGAGGGAGGAGGGGTAGGCCACCGGCTTCTTTGATGCAGAAAAGTTTCTCTTCCTATCAGTCGTTTCTTACTTTTCACCTATCTTACACAATTCTTATTATTATCTACATGAACAAAATTATGAGTGTACTAAAAACAAGAAAAATAATCCCATACGTCATCATAAAAAGTGAGCTATTTTGCATGTTACATTATAATATTTTTAGGTATATAATACTTGAGAACAATAACAACGTGGCATTCACCTCTAGATGTTTTCAATGCGGTAGAGCATGTAAGCAAGTAAATAACCCAATAATGATGCGTTAATAGATACGAGGGTGTGATAAGATAGGGCCGTATGACGTTTATCATAAGCTGTATCAGCCATTGCTATTTCTAGCAAAACATTCAAGTATGGGATCTGGGGAATTTATACGTAACTAATTTTTGTACGAGACTCTGCCAGCGTTTGTAAGTTGTCGGTTATGTAAATGGCAGGATTATTCCATCTGCACTATAAGGATGAACTTAACAAAAAAAAAAAAAAATGAGTTTCATCGAGTTTCATTACGTACAAGTTTCTTTACTTAAAGTTCGTTAAGTTACAAATCGAATAGGATAACAATTTACAATTATTTATATTACAAGGCTATGTAAATGTTAAAATTTTAGTAACTATAGTACAAACGCCACATAATAGTAAAAAAAAGGAAAAAATCGTGAGGAAACCTGCATAAATAAATAAACGTAAAAAAAAACAAATTAAAATACAGTTAAATTAAATATCATTTAATCGTTGCTTTTTGAGATTATCAGGTGTACTCGAAAAGATATTTATTCGTTTGGCATATCTGTTTGATAAACGACCCATACGCGGAATAGGTGAATTACTAATTCACCTATTCCGCGTACAGTGCGACGGGTAGGTGGCAAAAAAATGTGTAATAGGGTAACGTGTAGTGAGGGTTATCTTTAAGGCAAAGTAGGCACGTGCCTAGGGGCGCGATTGTACAAGTGAGCCCGCGCAGAATGTAACAACTTTTTTAGCTGAAGTGGCAAATCTAAGATAGGAAAAGGACCTTAGTGGTTCTTTCTTGTAGGTGAAATGTTATATTTAAGGTAGGGAAAGGAAGGTGACGACCTTTTTTAGCTTTTGACGATCCTTTGTTATCAGTGAGGGGCGGTATTAGTTTCAGTGCCTAAGGCTGGTAAATCCGCCACTAGTTACGTGGATATTTATATGGCACTCGTATTAGTAGACGTGATAAGATCTTTGGACAATTATGATGATAGTTTAGTACTTTATTAAGAAAAATTAAATCTATGTCCTCGCTTGAAAGAACAAGCAGGATTTTTAGAAGACTATTGTATGAAGAATATTGTATGGTCTTAGTTTTCCAATTTATGAAAACTTTACAGTTTTTCATAACAAAGCCGTAAATATAAAATACGTGATATGGTTATTGAAGGTTAAATTCGTGTCAAATATCACGCAAAGATCACTTGGTTTCACACTTTTGCAAGCATTCATTCTTTATTTATATAGCAGTTGGAATGGATAATAGTTTTCTTGCTGGTGAAAGTCATTTGAAAGCAATTTTTTTATATTCAATACCATACCAATGGTGTCTGACCATTTGATGAGGCTATTATTTTATGATTGCAATTGGGCATACTGACAAATCGTGTCTATAGTTTTTAGAAATTTGGGTTACTTCGCATTATATTTGAGAAGATTTTGCTGTAAAATTTTACTCTAAATAAAATCGCGGCGTTCGTAAAATACGAGCAACTCACAACAGTTGAAGCAACAAAAATATTATATCAATATTTTCGCGACAATATTTTCCTATATATAAATTTTGCTTTAGTGAATTCAACGCAGTATTGTAAAATCCGCAAAATCGCAGTCCTACGATATGTTCAATGATACTTTGTATTGGCACCGAATTCTACTAGAAGATTTCATTTCATGAGCATTCTTAGAATTTTCTAATTCTAATTCTTAGAGTTTTTGTATTCGTTCTTTATTATTCCTATTAGGTATAATTGTTTCGTTGTTTTGTCTGGTACAGAAGTTTTCTTAAAATGCTCGCCCTCTTGATGTTCGTTTAGTCTAAATGCATCCTCAGACATCTCAGAGAGTACATTTAGACTAAATTTACTTCCCAAAGTGTCTTATACTTGAGGAATACTTAAGGAACACCCTGTGTATAACATTAATTAATAAAAAAGTATTTGCGAAATGTTCAAATAAATGTTAAACGTTTGCAAAACAAAGCATCCAAAGTAATTATATTACTTAAATAGAACCGCGTTTTATACGCTCGGATTCAGCTCCAAAGCTAATTACACAACAATAAGCCATTATATCGCAATTGTACATAGAAACCTAATAAATATAGCTGTGAATAATAAATTTGCTTCCAACGAGTCTCGATTGAATTAATTTCCGACATTCCGACCGGTACTCGTGTTTCCCGGCGTTATTCTGAACATTTCTTATTAGTCTTTTTTATTTACTACACCTGAATTAATTATTTTTTTTTAGGTAAAAATGAAAAACGTAATATCTTTTAGGTAACACCATAAATTATTGCACGATAGCGATATTATTGAATTGTTTTGAAACTATTATTTAATTTTCTTGACATTTTACAAATCTCCAATTCTATACATCAACCTTTTTAATTATTCAGCCCTCGTAAAAAAATTCAATTACTAAAATAAAAAAAAGCCAGTATCTTGAAGCCAATATTGAAAATATTAAAAAGTCAATAGTATCTTTTATTGTGTAACGATTTTTCATTTCTCTTTTTACAAAATCAACATTATACGTTTACTTTGGAGGGTGAATTATTTAGCGATTCGAGATTTCTTTGAGCAGGAAATATACGGTCTCGAAATTTACGTTTCCTCTTTTGTTGTGGGAATTCCCTTTGAGTTAGCGTTTCTGTTCCGATAGTTACTATAATGTGCCTATAGAAGCATTTAAAAAGTCTCTAAAATTATAAACTTCCTTATTAATTTTTGGTTCGTTTTAATCTTGGTTTTGTTATGCCATACAATTTTCTAAAAGCTATTTTTCCGTCGGTACCATACAGTACTTTTTCTGAATGACATTTTCCTATTACTTTTACTATACCTACGCCTAATTACGTGTACCGAAAAATTGGAAGTTTAAACTTACATTTATAATACTAGCTTTTGCCCACGACTTTACTTACCAATACACTTTACTATATACCTATAGTTTCATATTGTAGAAACTCAAAGAGTGAAAGAATATATCAGACAGCATATGCAAGAATGGATGCTCTAGGAATAATATGAAATACTATTTTTTTTCGTTACAATAAAAAGTATTATAATACATACGTAACAACGTAACACAGCCTGTACATATCCCACTGCTGGGCATAGGCCTCTTCTTCTATTAGGGAGAAGGTATAGAGCTTAATCCACCACGCTGCTCCACTGCGGATTGGTGGATATATTGGGTTGTCACATAAGTTCGTTCGGTTTTTTAACATTAATTCAGAGCAAAATATTTTTTAAAGTAAAAGCT
>JAPEIZ010165946.1:0-10124 GCA_026122275.1 Junonia oenone
AAAAGCAAACTTTTTTATATAAAAATTCAATTTTTGTTTATTTTTTGATGCAAACAAACAGACGAAAGTGATTAAATAACAATCACCAAAAAATTATATTTTTTTGTCGTCTAGTGTAATTTAACGTATCTATTTTTATTGAAGTACCCACTTCCTATTCAAAGATATACGCCAAAAATAAACTTGTTTTCAAAATATTATGCTACCATTATACCTATCTATTATCAAAATAACATATTTAAGATTTTTTTGAGCTTTATGAACTATTTTTAACCTACACTACACTACACAGTATACACACTTTGTTTATTCCTTTTAACTTAGGAGTTATAAGGAATAACCAGGCACGCTCCGGTCGGGGGAGGGGAGTGGTGACACGGGGGACATGACCCCCGAAACCATACGTGTCAAATGAAAAATCTTTGGTGGCAAAATAAAAAATCGAATAGTACATAGTACATGTCAAAATCTCTAATTTTCAAACTGTACGGAAAAATCTAAGTGACTCAAAAGAAATAGCACCAAATAACTGTACCTACTATTAATTCTAGTATTTTATTTGTGACTCCACAAACATTTGACCCTCTCCAAAATTTCAAGCTGTTACCACGCCTGCTTCTATACTCCATTGTTTTTATCTTTTATTAGTAACTGTTTTGTTCCTCATCAGACATTTCTAATGTATTAAAAATGAAAACACATAAAAAGATTAAAAAACAGTTGCATTTATTAATTGTATAAAATACTTTATTGTCATACCTATAACAATTTTTTAAATAGTTTTATAATTTTAATATAGTCCTATTTATTTTTCTTATAAAAATCAAATACTTGATCCATCACTGATATAGCACAATCAACATCTGTCTTGGTGATACACATAGGGGGCTTTATTCTCAAAACCTAAAAATTGGAACAAAAATAACGAATTAAAAAAGGTACAGGTAAAAATCAGTTAAGATTAGATACATGTATATCCAAACGAACAAAATTATTAACAGGCAATAAGATGGTAGACTCACTGTCCCTTTCCAATAGTAAAAAGTGTCGACTGGACACTAAGTATCTAGGTACCCGCAAAATTCATGATTCCATTTAAAAAAATATTATTCCTATCAGATAGGTACTTTAACTGTAGAAACACCAACCAATCTATTAGAAAGACCATTGAATGCACCGATAAAATAAATAATAAATAAATAAATAAACGTAACACACTCAACAGTCCCCCAGTAAGATCATTGGATCTTGTGTCGAGAGTCCGGAAAACACTCACAACATCATGTCATGAGCGGGTATCGAACCCGCGACCATTGGCGCTTCAGTCCGTTGCAGAGACCACTGCGCCAACACTGTCGTCAAAACCGATTTTTGCCATAATACTTACATTACAAGACTTTCCGCCATATCCAATCAGTACTCCGAGATCCTTAATCATTTCCAGTATATCACCAGAGTCGTTCGTATTCAATGGCTGCTTGGTTCCAGGTTCGACCAATTCTATACCTATCATCAGTCCTTTGCCGCGAACGTCGCCTATCACTGGATGAGATTTCTGTAAATTCATTAGCTGTTCCATGAAATATTTCCCCGTCTCCTTGCAGTTCTGTTGGAGCCCTTCTTCTTCGATTACCTGAAGGAATAATATTTATATAAATATTAATTTAGAAGCCTACTATCGTTCTTAGCTAATCCACTTTTTTCTTCATTCATTTCAAATTCATTAGTAGTGCTACTAATGTTCACGAGTGGTTACAGTATGTTAGCAATAAGTCTTACTTACTTTCAATATGAAGATAAGTTTTACATACATATAAATCCAGGATTTTGGCTTGAAGATAGGGGGAGAGGTTGAAAAGAGAGTCATACCTATCGGGTTTATAGACAGTTATTTTTTTTTCAAAGAAAGTCCAAAATCATTTAGTGGTTTTCAAATAAATTTTCTAAATTATTTTTCAGTAAAAATAACATGCTATCAAAAGGAAGGAAGAAATCTTCAAATAAGTTTGACATCAGTAAGCTTATGTAAGTCCCGAAAAGATTACATTGTACCTAATGAACTTACTTCCAAAACCGCCTTTCCGACAGCAGCAGCCATGGGATTTCCTCCAAAGGTGTTAAAATATGAGGCTTTTTTATGAGCTTCAGCTATTTCCTTCGTGGTCACAACAGCGGCCAGTGGGAAACCATTCCCTATTCCCTTCGCCAGAGTGACGATATCTGGCTGTATTCCATGGGTTTGGAAGCCCCAAAACGCGTCGCCTGTACGACCGAAGCCTGTTTGTACCTAAAAAATATAAGGTTGCTTTTTTTTTAATTTTGTTGATTTTGAAGTCGGCGTCAGTTGATGAAAAAAAAGTCGGTACCAGACTTGGCGCCGCCTTCAAATATTTTATCTGTTTAGCACCGACTTCAAAATGTTGTAGAAAATAAAATATAATTTTTGGCTTTGTAGTTTAATTTTGAAGTCAGTTTATTTATTTATTTATTTATTTATTTTTGTTAAAAAAATATTATGGCTTATCACGACATCGTATTGTAAAATCACGACGTGACGTCACACTGTGTTATATTGTCTTATTTAAAATGAGAAAAAAAAACACTTCGGTAGTCTTGTGCTTTGGCCATTCATAATGTAGTAAATAATAATTATTAAGGAAACTTTACCTCATCAGCAACATAAAGTCCTCCATGTTTTTTGATCACTTCAAACGCCTTCCTGAGATAACCCTTCGGAAACTGTAGTGTTCCATTCACTCCCTGGATGGATTCCGCGAAGAAGGCTGCTACTTTCCCAGCTGGTACCGAATTTTCTAGAAGCTAATTGAAAAAAATCTTTGATTTTTAGAATAAATATTAGCATAATTATGATCATTTCACGCATATTAGTATATTATATCTGGCTCTTTATCATGTAAATTTACGCTCTATTAAAGTAATGACCATATTATTTATTCGACAATTACATTATAACAATGATAAAGTTTATCCTTCTAAACGTAAAACTAATCATAAATCGCAGTAACTTAAATATTTCTAAGATATTACCTGACAAAGACGTAATATAATTTGAAAAATTTATTAAACCCCCGACCATACTAACCGATATTTTTTTATAAAATATATCTAATAATACACACTCAGGCACACATACAAACACACACACACACACACACACACACACACACACACACACACACACACACACATGTGCGCGCGCACGCATGCATAATTTTTCGAGTTACTCTCAATAGGCCCTTTAATTTGATACCCATATTGTAGAAATGCTTCAAAATAACTATTCCGCCATCTAGGATAGTCCGCCATATTGAATTTAGAATGACGTCTCATTATTTTTCGAGTTACTTTACACCAGCCCTCACGTTTGATACCCATATTGTAAAATTGCATCAATATTAACTAGCCGCTAACTTGGATGATGGATGGTCCACCATCTTGAATTTAGTATGACGTCATATTGTTTTTCGATTTAAACTTAACATGCCCTTTCATTTAATACCCATATTGTAGAAATGCAATAAAAATAACTATTCTGCTAGATTGGATTGTCTGCCATATTGAATTTAGAATGACGTCATGCATTTTATTATATATTATCATCCAAACTAAATATGTATGCAATATTTCATCTCAATCGGTTGAAGATATCTTCTTCAAAATTGAGTAGCAAAGTTCCACCCGATAAAACTACATCCACATATTGCAAGATAATCTCAAAACGGCTGAACCGATGTTTATATAACATATCTAAGAACCACCGCTAGAAAACACTTTTTCAAATAAAAACAAACTACATCCAAATCGGTCCACCCGTCTAGATGCTACGGTGCCACAGACAGACACATAGACACACAAATGCACAGACACACAGACGAACATAGCGGTCAAACTGATAACACCTCTTTTTTGGTCGGGGGTTAAAAAGTGGACATTTAAAACATAACAAATGAACAAATGAACCATATCTAATAAACCATAAAAATGACATGAAACGTACAAATGATAATCTGTTTTGCCTACCTGTTTTTATAGTTGGTATAGAAATCCTACCTCAGAAAGCTGGTGAACGTATTTATCAGAAGTAACGCAGTCGCCGGGACAATTGCAAGAACCAGGCACTTGGGATAGCGAGTCTCTGCAGCCTCCCCAGATACCTCTGAAGGGATCTGGTAGCATTGCCTGAAAAAAAACCAACTGTGATATGAGTGATTCTCCGGACCCTAAATTTACGATCTAGAGGTTTATTTTCGTAACTAACTGGCAAATCGATCTGCAATTAAATAATATAAAAAATTGACTGATTTTTCGAACTAGAATTTCGTTTTCTCTTCCTAATTCTGATTCATATGGCCCAAAAAAAGTTTAAGTTTATTATCTCCAAAACCAGTTTATGAAAAAGTGTGCCTTTTTCAGAAATTGTATCATAGCTTATTATCTTTCGTATAAGTATGTTTTATACGGTTAAATGTGAAAAAAAAATTAGGCCATATGAATCAGACAAATAACGCAATATCGGAGAAACACTCATATAACGTTTTATAAAAAATAGGAACTACTGAAAACGTAAAAATTGTAAAACATGGTTATTTCCATGCTGTAATGTTGTCTCTTTCGATTATTTCGATTTAAAAAAACCAGCTTCAGAACTGATTTTGCCAAAAAAAATTCATGGGACTCGTCATCTTTTTTCCGAGGTTGATGGATAAAGGTCCAGTGGTTTTAGTGGGACTACAAATTTTCCAAAAGGTTCTGAAGTAGTGAATTTTAAGTGTTGGAGACCATAAGCGCTCATTTAAACTCCTTACCATTTTCGGCTACTTTGAGCAATTTCTTTCCAAAAAAAAAATTAAACTTCATAAACATCGATTTATTGTTCTTAGCTATAAAAATTGACCACACAGACTCTTTTTTAATTTCATAATATAAAGGTGTAACCAATACAGCTATGCCTTTACTTGGGAACATTTTGTTCTGATTGAGAAACAGTTTTACAAGTGACTTTTCAAAAATTACAACTCACGTGATGTATACCAGAGGGTACTGGAATAGGCATCCGGTAGGCTTGGGTTGCCGTCAGTCCCATGATAGTGCTGGAGTATCCGTGGTAACTCCTTTGCAAGGATATGACGTCATTGTGGCCAGTGTACGCCTTGGCTAGGAGCATCGCTAGGTCATTCGCTTCCGTGCCACTGTTTACTAGATATACTACCTGATTAATGTGAAATATTAATGTAGAGCAAGTTATCATATTATTATTGTTGCGCAATAGTAATTAGAATGTACGTAATAATTATATTATATTCTAGTTGGTAGTGCAGTTCTGATAATTTTTCCTAAAATAGTATCTTCTATCTATCTATGCAATTGTTATTTCTGTTTGCAATAATGTGGGTCGACAATTTTAAATATTATGTATATTCAAACATTAATATGTTATTTTTTGTATATGTGAGCTTTAAGGTGTTTCATTACCACTTTAGGTATAAGATGATCACAATATTGATGCTTATATTTCTTTTTGGTCGAATATTAGGGGCACTTAGTTTCCAAGTTAGGGTCTTCAAAAGTTAATCACGTTATGAAATATATATAAAGTTATACCTTTAAATCTCCTGGAAATTTAGCGACCAGTGCCTCAACATATTCATAGATTTTCGGATGTCTGTAAATGTTCGTCGTGTGCCAAAGGGTGTCTATCTGTTCGTGGAGTGCGGCGTTTACTTTACTGTAAAAAATATATATATTTGAATATTCCTATTAATTTAGCTAAAGTATTTACATAACAACTTTGTACAGCATTTCGGAATTGATTTGTGTATACCTTTTTTACTGACTCATTCATCGTCATAAAATTATTCCGTGGAAAATTGTTATAAAGTTAGGAGATGGGATCTTCTTCACAATTACAAAAGTTAGTCACTACATATTTGGTAGACCCTGGCGGCTATTGATAAACGGTGATGAAATGTTCTCTATCTTACATAATAGGCACAAAGCAAGTGATATGATAAGCTCACGGGTTACAGTGCCCAATTGACACGGTGACAATTCCTCCGAAGAAGTCAAGGCAAGGGTGACAGTGCCCAACAGACATGGTGACAATTCTCCCGAAGAAATCAAGGCATCTTCTCCCGTCATGGTCTAAGAGCCATTGCATGACACCTTGATGTCTCGTAGATATTGAAGATAGCGGTGAAATGTTCTCTATTTTACACAGGAGGAAAAAGCAAGAGATATCATAATCATAACTCACGGGTGACAGTGGCCAACAGACACGGTGACAATTCCTCCGAAGAAGTCGAGATATCGTCTCCCGTCGTGATCGAAGAGCCATTGCATGTGACCCTGGTGGATCACCAGCGGTTTCTTATAGATGTTGTAGACAGCTGGCGGAATGTGCTCCGCCTTTATTTTGTCCGTTTTCTGAACAGATGGACCCTGTATAAAACAAAGTTTGATTAATTTCTAAGTGTAATTTAAATTTTATTGTTTTTAATTAATGTCCCTTACATTAGAATAATTTAACTCTCAACCATCTTCATGATTCACTGGCGTTATTACAGCTAACTAGTTTTCTCGTTTCGCACAGAAAAACACCCTTTTTCCCAGTTTCATAATCGGGTGTCACTCCATTAATGGTGGCTCAGGAAGTACTTGTCTCCCTAGCTACGCTTCTGAATACGAAACTGTAGTCAAAGAAGTTTAAATGTGCAAGTTAAAAGCAATTAATAACAACATTTTACATTTGTTTTGCTTGCTTATTTATTAATTACGAATAGTCCTTCGTCTTCTTACTAACTAAAACGTATCTACATAACTATGTAGGTAGGTACCTATATAGACTTAAAATGTAGACCTTGTTAATCAGAGATAGCATTCTAATGGCGAATAAGTTTTGAAAATAGGACTGAGGTTTTGAGTTTACATGTTACATAAATACATACATACATACATGCAAATCTTTCCTCTTTATTTTTATGATAATAATTAACATAGAAGTGTAATAGGTTTACTTTTAAATATTTATGAAATAAATAGGTCATTATCAGTATGGCGTGACCTTTGTGCCACTTTTTTTCTGATATCAATGGTAAGTTTTATAAGTGATATAGAAGGCCTAATAATAATAAGTAGTAGAAATAAGTGAGCACATATCCAAATAAATTGCATATATTTATATGTTTATAATAAATTATCGGGATCCTTAGCTGCAAAAATCATTATAATTTTTTATCATTATTTATGATGGCATCCCAGATAAATCGAGGGAAACTTTTAATATGTTTAGAGGCACTACAATTTAATGAAGGTCCGGAGTCGATCTGATGATGGGACCGAACGGCAACCGAGGGAATTCTTCGACGATTTGCAACTTACCAAATAATTTCTCGGTATAAAATCACATTTGGGCAATGCCGTCGCGTACCCCCTGGCGAACGTTTTACAGCAGTATTTCGTCACTGTAAATATTAAATTGTTTTATTGCATCGAATTTTTTAATACGAAAAACAAATTATGCGGCACTCGGATCGCGTCTCCGATCTCGAATCGAATTCAGTCCAGTCCACTTCAAAATATAATTTTCATAAAGATTCATTATGCACACAAGTAAAACAACAATTTCTTAAGACCAATTTTAATGACAAAAGTAATTGACTATGCCTATCTACCTAATTTTATTCCTTTAAATAGTTATTTTTACTAATGATAAGTTATACATCAAATAGGTACTTTCATTTGAACAAAAAAAATTGTTTCAATAAATATACCAAAAAAATATTAATTAACTTTTACCTTTACTTGCCATTACTGTTTGTTTCCGCTGTTAGCGTAACACTACAATGGAGCCACGAGACTTAATTTACATTGCGAAGTGTGACCGTTGACTCCGGAATATAATTATTATTGAACGTTTATATTAAGGCGCATGTAGAATATACATACATTTATAAACGTCGAATTTTCTTATGTACCTACACTTCGGTACTAAATGTAAGTTTGGATGTTTGTCGCTCTTAACGGTCAAACGGCTAGAATCGTTTGGTTGAAATGGTGATGGCTCACACCTTGGATTAGGACTAAGGTTGCTAGATGGCCGGGAAATCCGTGATAGTCCCGGAATTTCGTATCACATCCCGTGTCCAGTAATGAAACCTCATTGTCCCAAAATCTTTTCTCCTTGCTTTTATAACAATGGACGGCCTTTTATATACGGGACGATAGGGTGAGGAGAGTTTTGAATTGTCTCGAATTTGATAAGTTTCTATCTGGCAACCCTAACATAGGCTACATTTTTTCAGTTCTCCCAAGAAGTACATACCTACAATCTTCACAGGTGTGGATGAAAGCGCGAGCAGCAGCTAGAGAAAAAAATATTTTAAGGCACATTAACACACAAAAAGAGTTAAGGAAGGTACACTCCATATTATGTAGTCAGGGATGGGCGTTTCCTTTCCCCGGGTGCTGGATTAAGAAGCCAAATAGCAAACGTTCAAAATCCTTTGAGTTGTCCTAGATGACTTGCCGATACCATATAAATAGTAACTTAAAAAACACGCTTTGTAACTTGGTATTTAGACTTGGTTCTTTACCGATTTTGCCTGAAACACCCATGGGCACATTTGAAATTTTGAATACTCAATAAACTTGACCTAAAATCCACTATGAGAGCTGAGCCACCTAAATTGTTTGAAAAATAAGTATGAACTGCTCTGGCATTTTATGTTCCTCGCATTATATATAGTAAGAATTAAAAGACCTTTATTTGCATTGTAGGTACCTATTATCATAATTGTAGGTACCTACATGAATATATAAAAAGTGGATGATTGATTATATTAGATTAGGTACTATATGTCAATGGTGTGTAGAACTTTACTTTTAATGATAAAAATCATTATAAAACTAAATAAGAAATAGTACTTACGTCGATCGTTTAGTTTTCATTCTTATCCAACAATAACAATATATTTGTAGCAAACTTTGAAATGTTGGCTTCGAATTTGATAAGATATTTTTTTTTCATTATTTAGATTTTGTGACCATTGACCTCTTCGTTTAACCACAAAGTTATTCTTTATGGACTTAGAGTGATAAGTGATAACATAAATAAACAGAGGCGTTGCTACAGGATGGCACTGACAACAGTGCCGGTGTAAGGGGGAGGGGAAGGGCGGGGAGGTCGGTGTTAAAAGATGTTCAGCTCTTAGAGTATAGTATAGTATAAAATTTTAAATTTTACGAATGATTATCGTGAAATATTAGGTAGTTACAACTGATATCGTATCTTTATCAGAAATTGTAACAAAATGAAGACTCTACTTATGGATTTCGTAAGGAGCTTAGTTCATTTTTGAAAAAAATTACTTATAGATATTTTTCACCAAGTAAATACATAGGTACATTTACTATACAACTAGTTATACCATATTGTTAGCAGCAACACTATAAAAGGGACGGGACGGCCATTTTCGAGATCACTTTGCTGTTACACCTCGTACTAAGCGGAAGTTTTGCTTGTTTGTTATTCTGCTAAATTCATTACTTTTGTTACTAAAGTTTTGCTAAAGTTAATTAAGAACGTATTTTGAGTGTAATTCTGTTAAAGCTTTTAATAAATAATTGCTTAAGTGTTCCTAATCTTTATTTTTAAAACCTACCTACTTCTGAATTTCTTACACTATTAAATTAAACTAACGCTAACTACTATTAAATTAACGCTGCAATTAACTGCAGCGCTAAAGATCACTAGTTCGATCCCGGTTCATGATGATGTCATGAACCGGGATCGAACTAGTGATCTTCATAAACATAAGTCATAAACATAACATCATATGTTAGATAATATTGTCTGGATGTAGATAGCGATACACTTAACTAGGAACGTATTACTTATGAAATAAACGGTACAAATATTTTGTTCTCTAAATTGACGCTTTTACCAATTTATTCGTTATTTATAAAAAGGAATAGCAAACAGTTTCGAACCGAACAAAACACTTGATTGAAGCACACATTCCCTAACCACAAATTCCACCTTTCAAAGGACACATCAAACATCTAATTGCTTTGGGTTTTCCTCGTGTATTTATTTATAAAATTCC
>JAPEIZ010168121.1:0-10098 GCA_026122275.1 Junonia oenone
TAAAATAAAGTATGACTAAATGTCTAAGTCTATCGATTGCCGAACATCACTATTTTAGCTGGTCACCCTTTTTTGTAAAAGTGACAGTTGCATATGTCATTTTACTGACTCGAATTAAAAATCTTGTTATAGTTTTATTATTTTTTCATCTGCAAATTTGATTTGCAAGAAAATTTGGTCTTTTTATAATATTAATATAAAATATTAATAAATTTTCTATCAGAGAATTTTATTTAATTTTAATTTGCATAGATGAATTCTACGGAATAAGATTTCCAATTTTTTTGATAATTTTGTACGTTTGAATCGTGATTAGTGGAAAACGTAGCTGCTTATAAATTTTTATTTTCTTCTCTATACTAAGTTATGTATTTTATATTATTTTATATTACATGTAAGTATAACGAACCACTACGTGAACATACGTCCTTTGAGTGAAAATACGCCTGAAGCACGTTTCCCTGCGAGTTAAAAAAGTTTTTTTTTTATTTATTTACCTGGTACTAACCAACTGCCGGCTGGCAACTTGGCTCTCACATCAATTCTACCGAATTTGAAGCTAAAATGATTCCGAGTCGTGATTTTTCCAGTCATAACGGGCGGGAGAATTTGAGCTCCTGATGCTACTTGAGAGCATTCCTTTGTGCCCACTTTTCCTGTACAACTGAAAGGTATTGGAAAGTTTGAATTTATTTTGTTATTTTTTTTTAGAATAGAAAATCTTTTAAATTTATTTCTTTAGCCGTTTTTTCAAATTCAATTAAGTAGGTGCTAATTTACGAAATACCGCGGAATTAGGTACTTTTACCTTAAGTAACAAAAATAAGTAGGTACGTAAGCAAATTTTAAACTTAGGAAATCTCTTTTTATGGGGTGAAATTGATAGTGTTTTTTGATCTAAATCTACACTAAATATGGCTCAGTCACTATCATAAGTGTTAGAAAAAAAAAGTAAAAAATTCAAAAATATTGTCAAATAGAGAATAAGTTTGCATGAAAAACATATTAAAATATATTATTGAAAATAAACAACCCAAGCCCAGAAAATAAAAAGCCCAACCAAATAAGTAGACGTAGTCGCGGACCGGGGATCCAGGGTTTGTATATAACACAATAAATATTTTTTACACAGTATGACACAGGTACCTGGTTATAATAGTACTAAGTAGTAGTATATTTACATGTCGCTCAAGTCCCACGCTCCATTCAAAAATCCTTCCTCGAAACGCGATTCTGTGAGCACAGGTTTGATTTTCAGCGATCCACCTTGTAAACTCACAGTATCATCAACCACGTACGCGTTAAATGGATAATCCTGAAATGCAAGAAAATTTATCATTAAATCTTTGAAATGCAACAATTTTAAATGGATTTAATCGCGTATATTAACCCTTAACTACACTCGCTATTATTACATCAGTTAGTTACTTCGTGAGGTAGTTATAAATAGAAGAAATATAAGCAATTAAGGCATTTCTAAAAATAGTCTTTTTAGACGTCTCAAAAAATTAGATTTTGGAAATTAGGTTTTGGAAATTACTGTTATTCAGTTAAGGAAGGTTAGATTTTTCACTGTAGGAGTTTTGAACTCAGGCAAATTCATTCAGGCAAAGTATTATGACACCTTTTTTCGTACAGTGCTGGAACAGTTATAGATGATTTTTAGCAGTTATTTCTTTGCAATTTTACAAATTTGAGTTTATATAATTGTATCCTCCTTATAAATTTCTTTTTTGCAAACATAATCTTCAATTTAACAATAAGTGTCCGCAGTTGTAGTAACTTATCACTCGTGACTTATCACTAAAATCATTGAAGTCATCATAAAGATTCGTTATATCCACTTAATCTCAATCATTATTATGTTATAATATTAACCTGATGTGACTTTTATAAAATCAACGCAATCATTATCTTAAATGAAATAAAACAATATTCATGATGTAAAAAAAAAGTTACTTAAATACCTTCGTGGGGTAGATTTCCACCCCAACGACTCTGTACCTTTTATAATACTGGTCACTTTTTTATGTGCTCTCACATAATGAAACAGCACACCTAGTACTGAGATTACACAAAAACATAGAGGCATCGATGCGCTGAGAATGAAATTATATACAGAAAAGTGTCGCCTGGGATAGAAATCTAACCCACGAATGTAGTTAAGGGTTATTTGTTTTTATCATCCTGCTGTTATAAACATTTTACAGCGGTCGTGGTTACCCGTAAACTGAGGTGACATTTGTCTATGAAGTATATTATGTACAACTACCACCAAAAGATTTTCAAATATTGGTATCCAGAGTTTGAGATTAGTCCAAAACAACCCCAGATGCATTTAAACGAGGAGACGTAAGCTCCTCTGCCTCATTACATAGTCGCCTATAGCCAATCTAGTTTCTGTGCTTACTTTTACAGCTTATGAGTTCAAGAATCGAGATAGACTTAATATTATATAGGTACCTAACTTATATAGTGCAAATAGCAAATCTCTACAAAATATAATATAATTCAAATATTAAAGTTAAACACTAACCGGTTCTTGAGGAAACATGATCTCCGGTTTCCAATTAAGGAGTTCACTTAACTTTCCTTTGTTGAAGTCTTCAGAGAAGATAAGTACTCCTTTGCAAATACTACGAAAGCCGTGTACAACGGTCTGAGAGGCCGGGCAAGATGGACTTGTTGTGGTTGTGGTGATCTGACCAGGGCCGCGATTTGTAATGGTGTCTATAATTTCATTAACTGGTGTGCCATCTTCGTTGACGAATTCTGAAATTGTGTTTTATAAATTATATTTTTTAATATACCTGCTGGATGTGTGGTCTATATAAAAGAGTAAAGTTTTATAAAATTGATTTATTGGTAACATTATTATCTATGGCCCGCTTGAGCTCCCATACGGATGGATATCGTTTATCGCTGCAGGCAAAAAACTGATTTTTCCGGGAACAGTTCATTTTTCCGGGATAAAAATATCCTACTATTAAATTGTAATCTTACTTCACTTGCAAGCAAAACTTTTTTATCAAAAAAGCTATTATGCTTATATTATGTTCGTAGATTTATTACTTTTGTTTTTATAGTTTTACAGTTACCGCTAAATTCAGCGTTAGGTCTGATATTAGACCTCTCAACATAAGGTGAGTGATTTTCCATTTGGCAAGTCTAATTCTTTATGAACTGTTAATGATTTTTTCTTTTTCTCTTTCATTTTATGCTAGATTTAAGCAAATTAGCCTAGCCTAGAATTATTATTATTATACTAGAATTATTAGAATCCTCTATCATACGTACCAGTCACAGTCCATTCTCCATTATCCTGCCTGTAGCCCAGGCCATTTTTGATGACGTAAGTCCAGAAGTATATCTTATCTCCAAGTTTCAGTTCAGCATTTCGATCCCTGAAGATCCACGTTCCATTCTTTGGCTTAGTGATATCTCGTGCCCACTGTCCTGCTTCTAACCCTTCCATCTCTTGGTTCAAGTTGCCGTGGAAGGCAAATAGAGAAAAGCCATCATCTGTAAGGTATTCGATATTTTTGGTTAAGATTTTAACATTTTCGTGAAGTTACTTTAGAAAAACAAGTAGTTGTATGTATTTTTAATTCTTTATGTAATATAATAATCCATCTATATTTTTATAAATACATCTTGTGTATCCAGGAACCCGCTGGATAGATCGAAATCAAATATTGTATTTAGATAACAATAATATAACCTTTGCTTTTTAATTTTGTTGGGCATAGGCCTCTTCTCTAATTAAGGAGAAGGTTATGGTTTATTATCACAATAATATTAATATAATATTCTCGCTTGAACTATTTAAAAAATAGTACATTTTGTATTCTTACTATTTAATTGTATGTATTAAGCTAATGGTAATACTGTAACTGTAGTTACAATAATAAATAATAAAGTTTAATTGAATACAAAACTATTATGATAACAACAAATCCCTTATTAAATGTTGTTTATGGATTTATTATTTTATAATAAAAAATAATATGTATTGTTATTATTGTTATCACTGTGGTAAAAACGACGTTAATTATAACCATACATTTATATAACTTAATAATTGTTCCTTATGGTTTTTCCGATTTTATCTGGACTGTCTTCCTCAATAGTAGGAAAAAATTATGTATCTAAAACATCAAACCCGACTCATTTGAAACGCAATGCGCTAATAAATAACGCCTTACAAGCGTGTTTGCGTTTCAATATGTCATGTACACAATCAATGTTACGTTTTATACCTTGTTTTTATCATATAGGATCAGGGTCCTAATTTATTTTCAAATCACCGGAGTCTAGAGCAAACTATATTTTTGACTCAATCCTGGATTTCTGTTTGGAGGCAGTTTGAATTGGTGGAACCAAAATTTTGGCCTGACTTTCTTTTCTTTTAATTAAAGAAAGACTTCGTCTAAATTAAGATTTAAGAAGAATAGAACCCAGTTTATTTGATTCTTACCCTGTCCTCTTTTCAATACATCAGTGTATTGAAAAGAGGGCTGGTAAATAAATTAAATATAAGAGATACTTATTTTTCCACTAGCTACTGATCCTTTTACTCAAAAGGATTGTATTAGTTACTACCTAGTGGATAGCAATAGTTGAATAAATTAAACAATATCTGGCAATAAAAGTTGGTATGACATACAGAGTTAAAGAAATAACTGTTAAAATTATCTTTATCATTATCTAAGATTCTAAGCGATAGCATTTTATAGGCTTTGAATTAATTAATGTTTGAGTTTTTCTTACAGCACATTTTCGTATGATAGGTCACATGTACCCTATGTGATTTTTACATTGCACTGAAGCTGGAATCTTGCCCCCCCCCATTCCTAAAAAATAATCATTGCCCCCTACGTGAACTATTTTAAGCTATTGCTTTATGTGCATCTCTTGTAATTTGAAAGTACAAATAGACTACGAAACTATAAATCGAATTTCTCCAACATCGAACACAAGTAATTCTAATTGGAAAATTTATCTAACGTAGTAATAAGTGTCGCATCCATACATTCCGTATAAATGTAAACAGTACAGACATTAGGTAATGTTACAATTTGTGTCGCAGTCTATTCGTACCTTTAATGTCCATGGGCAGCTATCACTCAATAGTGCCTGTGATTTTTATTCGGTTTTATTCGATACCTTAGGAAATAATTTATCGCATGCAAGAACTGGTTAACAGTAAAGATAAAAAATAAACAGTGGTTCAACGAACGTGGTGGGAAGTCATCAACCTGCGGCTGACTTTATGAATCTGCTACGATTTTTTGCTTTTATAATCACCGACTCTAGGATTTATCTTTTTTGCTCCAGACTATTAAAATTTACATAATATTCGGCTAGTTACGTATCGCTGTTTCACTTGCAATTTATAGTAAAGTAAAGTAAAGTTATTCGGGCCATTAAATATTGCAAAAAAAAGAGAAGAAAAATACCACACTACAGGCAAAATACAATACTAATTACATAAAACTCTCACCCACTTAGCAGATGATGAGGATTTATACCCACATTTGATATTCAGTAGCATTCTTCTGCTTTTTTTAAATACCACTACGGTGGCAAACAAGCATACGGCCCGCTTGATGGTAGGCGGTTACCGTCGCCTATAGACGCATGCAACACCAGGAGTATCGCTTGCGCGTTGCCGACCCTGCAAAAACCTCTTCCCACCTATTATGCAATTTCTGATTTGATATATTACATACAACACTAATCATAGAAAGTTTTGTCAGATAGGTTGATTGTTCGTATGTATTTAATGTAGAATAAAGTGTCATAAGACCACGGCTCTGGTATTTTGTTTCATACTTTTGAGTAGTCGGGGTTTTCGTTTTTGAAACTTTTTTATTATTTTAAATGAAAATAAAGTATTTCACTTTATAATGTCAAAACGTCAAACGCATACAAATAAATAAAACTGCGTATCGAGATACGCAATCTAGACCCTCAGTAGCGTGTCAAGCCAAGTTCAAGCTAACAGAACTGACGAGCAGCACCGTGTGTAATATTAATATTACACGAACACAAAACTTGGCATCCGATTATATCTCAATTCGTTTGTCGGTGAAGTTTACAACGACTAATTATTTAATTTTGAACTTGGCTCTCGTTTCACATTTATGTTTTTGTTGGAATTATATACAAAACGCAAGCGTTTGGTAAGTAGTTTGTTTTTTTTTTAAAAGGATCATAACATAATCCACTTTAAAAGTATTTCAAAAGTACGTTAAACAAGTGGAAAACGCTAGTTAACACTTAACAAGAATGCACGTAACAATTTTCCTCACAAATTAACATATTATATAAATGACAAGCTTATTAATGACTAAGGAAAATATTTTTAAAAATAACGCTGTTTTTTAATAAAAATGTATCTTTTGAAATTGACCGAATTTAGATTTAGTTTTTTTTTTTTGGGATTTCTGCTAATAATTTACTGTGACCTTTCTAAAGTTCCCCAATAAAGTTTTGTACATATTAATTATGTTTGTATAAATAATGAACGATACAACATATAAATGAATTATGTACTAGCTGATTCCTGCGACTTCGTCTACTTCAAATAAGATAATGATTTTCATTTTTTCCCACGAATCCTAATCCCGTTTCCCGATTTCAAAATATCTAATATTAGCCTATGTTACTCCTTGGAACATCAGCTCCATCAATGATATCGTTCCTGTCGTTCCAGAGATCATCCAAAATAAACTGACAGACGGACGAAAATGTCAAAAATTGGTGTTTTAATACAAGTATCTTGCAAATATCCATATGCTTTAAAAAAATCCCTGTTATTTTGATATTACAAACAGACATTATTTACACAGACACAGATTAATTATTTATATACTGTATGGATGTATGGATTATATCAACATTTTATGAAAATTGTAGATCTGCGTGTGACCGTTTTAGTGAAACTACGGTCCTCTTAGAAAATCTGTATATATAATATATGAGCGTGCTTACTTATTTTCTGACCGCCCGCGTGGATGTTTATCGCTATATTATAATCTTAACTAAGTACATACAATTGTTTTTTGTCCCCCTAGAACAGCTTATTTTTCCGCGATAAAAATATCTATTGTCATTATTATCATCTAATCTGGGTTTGTAACATTAAATGTGTAAAATTTTAACGGTGTGAAAATGGTTTCTGACACAGATAGGTTTCCTCACGATTTCGAACATAAGATAAATTCTTTCTTTCTTTCATACGTTGAATAAAAATCTATTTATATTATTAGGTAATTGCAATAAAAACATTGTTATCTAATAATTGTAATGTAACATACTTGCAATCTTTTTCTTTATTGTAATTATAGGACCTTAAAGGAATAAGGTCAATTTTTTCTCCATTTTTTTTTCTACTTAATTGATTTCTAGAGAGATCAATCAAAAAGTTTTTACTTGTTTCTGCTTATAATTTTTATTCCAACAGTATAAAAATAATTTTCAAAATCGGTTAAAAAAATGATGTCGAAAAGTATAAGATGAGAGGTCTAATTTTTTGAATATTTTCAGGGTGGTTAGAAAATTAGAAAATGCCTTGTAATATATATTTTAGTAGATGTATTAAATATTTATCCGATATACCTAATTCACGTTGTTTATCTTTATCTGACACAAATAACTATTGGAAATGTACCTACATAAATAAAGCGTAGGATCTAATGTGCAAAAAATGTCGTTTTTGTATTATATAAAAACCTATAACATCCGTAACTGATACAGTATAAAAACTAATACTATTCACAAACGTAATAAAAAACCGACAAAAAACAGTAACGTTTCATTTATTTACGTTATTAAACCGGCATTTAGAGTACATACAACAAAACAACTCTACAGCGTTTACAAAAATATACCTAACCGATTTTATAAAACAGGAGTTCAAAATTTCAAAATTTTGGACAGACATGGATACACAAAAATATTTACTATATATTTTTTGTATGTCTGTCCAAATTTACTCCGTTTACATACCGATTTCAATGATTCTTTTGTTTGTTCGATAAGTTATTTTATATCACCAAGTTTTGGGTTTATATACTTCCATGTATACGTTTTACATGAAACGCTGTATAAATTAAATCAAAATCTTCACAGTAATTATTAAGAAATATAATGACAATCGACAAAAATATTCCAACAGTTCTAGTTTACAGGAATTATCCAGTGCCTTTTTAACGATTGAAGTCGGTTGTATTTTTTAAAACACAATTATTTAATATAAAAAATACATACCTGGAACGGAAACTCTCAGTCCTTTAGGGTAAATAGCCTCTAGCTTGGCCGGTGGGACTTGGTATGCAGCGTTCACCTGTGTAAGGCATATGGCTAATACTACGATTAATATATATTTCAGCATCGCGACGACCGTCTGTCAACGCAGTCCGTTGCAGACTGACACTTTGTAATAGTCTTGAGAGTTGAGACGCTTGGCCTGCGCAGGAGCATCTGAGGACATACAGCGTTGAATATACTTAGAAGTGGCAAAATTAAATTAGTATTACAAATGAGAATCTCTGTGACTGTGTATTTTTGTTATTTCTTCACGCTGCACTGCTTTATTTAATTTAGTTTGAGTAAAATTCGGACTGAAAAATGAAAATAGCTTACATCATATTGCTGCATCATAAGAGAGCCAGAAAAATAAATCGATCCTTTTGGGCGATTTTCAAGAGGCTGTAACAAATCATTATGTTTGAGTTTATGGATTATTACGAAAAAAAGTTATTTGAATGATTAAATATAAAGTTGAGAAATATATTTAAAAAAATATTGAAATTGATACAATTGTTGAAGAAGAAAATAGAATACACACATACAATAGAAATAATATTATTTGTAAAGATGAGTCATTTTTGTACGTTCATAACTCTGTAACGCCTTCGAATTGATAGTCTCTGGTTTTACCGGTTGTCATGTATGACTTAATTTACACCCGCGAAGTTAATTGAAATTATACATATTTTCCTTGTTTTATTATTCAACCAAAATATACAAGTTATTTGGAGCTCTCATATCAATGAAATTTTTCTATGACTCATAGTTACGTGAAAGGTACCTATTAACTAAATATAGGTGCCTACCTACTTTTTAATGTTATTATAGTAAGCGTGTTGCTTTATGTATACACAATAACATGACTTAATATTATATATGGTTGCTTATAAATGATTCGTTATGAACTCAATAGTACTGTTACTGATATTAATTAATAACATAATTAATAAAACGATTAAGTCCATTTGTGTTTATAATAATAATGCCTGAGTAACATTACGTAATTAGTGCAATGAAAATTAATTTCAAATAATTTCACGATTGAACGTCAAATTTTACAATTTTATTAATGAAAACAAATTATTTTTTACAACTCAGATTTCATCATGTGAATTTGGCGTAAGTCATTTTATAGTTGGTTTGAAATAAAATAATAATAATAAAATTAGTGGGTTTCTGGATATTTTCCAGGGTCTGCTTATTTATGATATTCTAGCCTAGGTTTTACAGGTTACTGATTTCTAAACGGAGCGATTGCCGACTGACCTCCGCAACCCCGGGAACAAGAATTCACCTAAATGCTTATTGGCATACTAGAATATTTTTACTAACTATGAGTAGGCATTTCTTAGCTATATTCCTATATTATACTAAGACCTGGCCCAGGTCTCCTATATTTCCGAAACATCTCCGTCAAAGCGTAAGAAGTGACGCGTTACATTGAACAATTCTTCACTCATTATTGAATATTGTAGTTTAGTAATTTCTAATTAATGAACGCGTTAATCACATTACGGAATATAGCCGATGATAATCATAATTACAGATTTCCTATAATATTTTGTGGTCTTGTGGTCACAATTTAACTAGGTGGAATTCCGGTGCTTTACTCATAGTATTTTCCTAGTTATCCAAAATTCTTAAATAAAAATTACTTATCTAACACAGCCTGTACATATCCCACTGCTGGGCATAGGCCTCTTCACCTATTAGGGAGAAGGTTATGGAGCTTAATCCACCACGCTGCTCCACTGCGGATTGGTGGATATACATGTGTCAGAA
>JAPEIZ010169217.1:0-10085 GCA_026122275.1 Junonia oenone
AGAAGATATTACTTTATAAGAATAAGTATCATACGACCACGGCTATTTTACGGGATTTTCTTGTTTCATGCTTTTCATTAGTCGGGTTTTAGTTTTTGAACTTAATTTTATTTATATAACAGCAAGCTATTAAAACTAATCGTATATGGGAAAAGTCTATCAAAAGTTTTATAGGAAAGCATAATAATACTAATTAATTATTCACGATCAAAGCTTTTTTAAAGCTCAAACATCTTCTTCAACAAAATCAGATGTAATACTTTCTAAATAAAAATATCTAATTATTGATTGCAATTATAAACAAACAAAATAAACACCTAAAAGCACATACATAAACAATTAATTACTTTTAACATCCTAACCCAAATAAAGCATGCGAACCGGTTCCACAAATAGCCATAGAATTTCGTCCACAAAACAAACAAGAAGTATCATAGACTATAAATCTTTTCAAAATCACTCGTCTAAAAGCATAGACAACAGAACAATGTACGCACAAAAACATGGTGCCTTTTTTGTCGTCTGGCAAAAATGCGTACGTCAGAGCCCAAGTGGTATGAGTTTAGTCATTGAAATAGAAGTTGGATTATGTGGCACGATGTTTATAAGGCATTTATATCTATACTATTGTAAAGCTGTCGTTAAATATTAAGCCTTGTTTCTGGCTTTGCTCATTGATCAATCAATTCCGCAAATTAAATCAATTTTTAGAGGACATACTGCAGAACAAATCTTGCAATCATTAAAGCCTAGGTGTTATATAAATATTATGACGATTCAATGTAATTATGTATTATTATGGTGAATATCTTTTACATTTGTAGATAATAATCTATACTTATTAACTAGTTACTATGAAGTCAGAGCAAGTTGACTTTAAAGCATTAATTCACTTAATATTTACTAAGGTAAAGCCACCTAATTCCAAGGTATTTCCAGAAAAAATATTTTATTCGTTAAATTTATTTATCAACCATTTAGATTAAAAAAATGGAATTAGGCGCACTTACCTTAGGTAAACAATTCAAGCAAGCTGGTATCTTATCAATGAGGTTTTCTATCCCTGTTAAATTATTTAAACAAGAAGGCGAAATAACTAAACTTTCTCGATAAAACCTCAAAATGCAATTTGCGATAAAGTTCAGGAATGCAATGCAGGAGGAATGATACTGAGCTGATAACTACTAAAAAGGTTTCTTTTACCAATACTTTCGGAAATGGTTCCTTTCTGCGTTATCAATTTTCGTAAACAGTTGTAATTTATCAGGATTTTCTAATCTTGTAAGGGATATATTCTGAAATACAATGCATAATGGCAAAAACGTTATTTAGTAATTTGGGCGATTCAAAATATCATTAAGGCGGACCAGTAAGTTTTTATGCCGGAATATATCATATATGTGATTTAGTATTTTTTCGCACTACCTGCAAGTAAAGGAAGCTTTTCAACGGAAATTAATTTTAATTTTAAAGATATTCTTCACTCTTGTATAAAATTAAATTTAAACGATTAGTTGTAGTAAAAATATTGTATCTTGTATTATTGTTTAACATGATCTTAGTTCGTACTAACGGCAATATCGGCAATGAAGTTTTAACATTGCGTAAAAAAATAATGTCAACTTTCTAGAAGAGTGCGTAAACTGCGAAATTTTATCTGAAACTGGTAATAAAATCACTAGTATACTATTATACTGTTTATTATTTGTAATATATTAATTGTAGTTATAATTTTAAAATTTCCTTTGTAAGCGAACTTTGTTTTTTTTTTTGGAAATAAACTTCTTTAAACCTATTAGTATAAAATACTATTCGATATTAGATTTTGATTTATTAGGGATGGTTTCTTTTTATTTTGTAGAAAAATTTCTAAATAGCCAAAAATTACTTCCACGGTGCTAGAATTTCACTGAAGATATAAAAACTTATAATATTCGCAAACCATATAAAATAGTATGCGAAAAAAAGTTACCAATATATTGATATACAGAGTCGTGACAAACAAACCGTTCATCATAACCACGGTTACAAAAAAAAAAGAAAAAAAGAAACGATAAAAAATAACTGCAAACTAGGCAAAACACGTCAAGGATTAGTAAAAACTAAGGGAGAGTACGAGTAAACGTAACAAAAACGAAAAGGTGTATTCGCAATGAAGTGTTCAAATGATGTTGATACAGCGTCAGATCATTAGTGTTGTGTACACGTCTGAGACTGCGACACATGGAGGGAGGCAGTGGGTTTGATGTCCAGTGGATGTAGTGCGCTATATCGCGTGGTATCGCGACTATACCTTAGGCGGCTATATCGACTTATGTGAGACAGAACTCACTAAAAACCCCTATGATGGCCGTCATCAGTACGGAAACGGAGAGGCTACGGGATCGCTTTCGCATGCGCATCCGCTGCCAAATTTAAACACCACTGTTACATTAGTATCGATATAGTATCAGATTATTAGTAGGTATTGTGTACTCCTCTGAGACCACGACACGATATAAAGGCAGTGGGTTTGATGTCCAGTGGATGTGTGACGTTATATCGCCTGTTACCACGGCTATATCTTCTTTTAGGCTTTTTTTACTGTTCAATGATGAACAATTGGCGGAGAATATGTGTATGTGTTTAGAAGTTCAAAATTATGCTACAAATAGGTGTATAAGATATATTTAGACAAACCATCGATTCAGTAAGCGTCTTCTGTCGAGAATAACCTACAAGAGATCCGGAGAACTCCTAGCTTACATAATTATTTACTACAAAATTATATTTTCAAGTATTAGAAAAAAAATATCTGCAGTTTTACCTCTACATAGCACGATATATTCAGTGGATAGTCAGCTTAACAGATAAGAACTAAGCATGAGATAGAATTCCGTACTAATTGAGCCCTAATGACTTTGTTAGGGATCATGATTCAATGCAGCTCGAGTGGTGTCATACTAAAAATATGCTATTTATTATCAAATACATAATTTTACATGATAATTTTCAAATGACTAGGTATAATAGAAATGTTACCAGTCAAATTTAAAATTACTTTTCACGTAAATAGCGAAATAATTACACCATTATCGGGCAAATAGCAAATATTGTGTGAGACTGTGGCTCTCTCCAAGTCAAGCTAGTTCAATGATAAGCTGCAAAGGGTGCTAGGGGTACGGCCCATACTACAGGGTCGAATTTCTAAAGAGGATTCTTTAAATTACAACGCTAAGTCACAAGGGAGTGTGGGGGTTTCCATATGTTGGTCGAAACCTAAAAATGGTCACTAAAATATTACGGATGGTCACCGAAGGGGAGGAAGGGGTAAAAAATCTTAAAAATTAGGGTCACGTAGTAAGTATGGGATATGTTCCCTAAGGTATATGCAATATCAGCATTTTATTCATTTATGTTCCTAATTCCATTACATTATAATATCACAGCATTATGTAAATACATACAATAAATTTTCGTACCTATTTATAGTATTGATTTAGTTTCTCTAATCGAGGCGTGTTTACAGAGACATTAAATCTCTGGAAACATAAAATATGTATTGATATAATTACTTTATGAGTAATTAATATGACTTACTGCGAAGTGCCGATAACCGCACATTGAGAATACGCTTATCAATCAATTTCGCCATTAAACAATTAATAGAACTTGGCCTTCTCTTCCTTGTTAGTAAAATTGAAATCTTGGAATTGTCTTTACTGTATTTTATTTCGATTGCTTAAGAAATATTTAAATCTAAACTTTTTAGTTGTGAAGCGAAAATTGTATAAGAATAATAATAATATAAATTCCCTCCCTGTTCCCGCTTCTGGTTGGCGTCTATTTTTTATATTTTTAAATGTTTTATATATTTTTGTAATAATATTTAAAAATATATAAAATAAGATTGTTGAAATGAATAAAAAATTTCAAATATAAATTCATATTTTTTTTTTACTGTAAAAAGTTTTAATCAACAAATAAAATCGTTTTAGAATAATATAACATAGGTTTATAAATAAAGCCGTTTTTCGAATACCTTCTGCTTTATTCACAAATTCGGCATACCTAGTTATTATTTTTTTTGGTTCTGCTATTTTGTATCCATAAGTACACATTACTTAAAATTATAAAGTTATATCTAAAGTTTCAACATTACCAATTTAGGAGTACACATAGCAGTATCAAAACAGAATGAGGGTTCGATTGTTTCATGTATAATTAAGGAAAGGAATATCTTTAATTGTATCAATTATATAAATTATTCAAACCAATCTATCCGTACAGGACAAATCAATTACACAGACCATTTCGAATACATCAATCCGAATACTTAAAATGACCCCTCGGAAGTCAACTCATTTATTTATTTGTGCTTTGTTGACAAAGCTATGTATGGTAAACTTTTATTAATATTTCTATTAAAAACCTTATTTTGAACGCGATAAGAGTTAAATTTGTGTGTATTTTGTATGATTGTCATTTTTTAGGGTTGTGTGACATAGTTGTTCTTATACTTTTGCTATTTGCGTTTTTTTTGGTTTTACAGAATGTAAGTGATAGGTTTTGAAAAGTAACACGTAGGTATAAGTAATTATATATACCTACTCGGGAAATAATGTAGCCACTTTTTTACTTAAATCTTTAAAAATGTTCTTAAAATGTTATCAAGTAGGGAATCGTTAAACAGGGAATAGAACTTTGTATTTTGGCAAAGTTTTATAGGCCATAAGACTTAAATGTTAAATCTAATTTCAGAAACATTAATCTAATTGCAGAAAAAAAAACTTTAAAGATACTAAAGTAACATGTATAAAGTATAGCATCTCAAAAACGATATTATATCTTTTGTAACCTACAGAACCCTTAACTTACTATAAAAATACACTCTTTATTATTATTTGAGATCGTCAATGTTAATGTGACATCATAATTGATGTAAGGTGGTCCTGGCCGCCCACTTGGACAAAGGACAGACGGACAGTTTTGTATGTTTTTTGTGTGATTGACAATACTATAGCGATGTTTCGCTTACCTGTGGTTACTCCTATTGTAAATATTACACGGAATTTTGATGCCACGATAAAGAAATAATGTGTTTTCTGTTAAATTAAGTCGCTTCCTGTGGTTTTGCTTATGTTTATTAGAGGAAATATTTTATCTATACGTAGTAAAATTTTATGAGTTTCTGTTTGTGTGTATTTTGAATGAGATTAATCGGTATTATTATTATTATTGATACGGAAGCTATATTTTTTATTATTATATATTGTCTGCCTGTTCGTTTGTCTATTGGTATAAGCATATTGGAGTCACAGGACAGATTTGAACAGAAATTGAGTTATTTTATTACCGATAGGTAGATAGTGGCAGCTAGATACATTAATAAAATCAATAAAAGTAATTAATTCATGATTTTATTAAATTATTTTAAATAATGTGTGTTAATTAATTCAATTATCAGACTAAAATATGGGTTATTTAATGTCAATATCATCACAGGAATTCGCATAGCATTTCTTTTGCTATATTCATGGTAATATAGCCGTAGAGACGAAGTCGAAAAAATATTCTATAAACTGATGATTGCGGTTTCAAACCCTGGTGAAGAAAAACATCGTGAGCAAACATGCTTGTGCCGGAAGAAATTCTGTCATAAGTCTAACCGCCAACTGCCAATAGAGCGTAAGGTTCTAAAACTTCTCATTAATAGAAGATGTCTGTGCCCAGTAGTGAGACATCTACATATCACTTAATTTACTTTTATATTTTTGAAAAACGATGTTAAAAAAGCTTAAAATTTTTACCTAAAACCAGTTCCAAAGCCCAAAAAATTCCACGACACGTAAGCAATCAGTAGCTACATAAATAGCTCAGCCGTTAACGAAAGAATGCATAGAAATATTAGTTCGGCAATAAAGGCTTTCACATAAAATGTATTATAAACAAAAAACCATGTACCTATTAATGAGATACGGTCATACATTAACACACTTTCACTTCAGATCAGCCGTAAACATTGAGCTAATCGTTGAGATGATAATGAAAATATTTGTATTATTATAACGGATAATTGAGTGCTTTTAGATATAATTTTTTGCTGGTTTTGGATATGCAAATATACCTAGTTATATATTTGCATATTTAAATTATCTTATTATTTATTATTTTTAATAACTCATCTATGGATCACCAATTTTTAAGAAGTTAAAAATTGTCGGCACACCTGTAGCCATATCGAAATATGACATTTATTCATGAAAAATAGCATTCGACGAAGTGGAACTGATAAAAATGTGTAAAGGCCATAAATGGTCACCAGAATGTTTTTAATTTTAATTCGATTACTTTAATATGTTTTCTAATTAATGAATTGTAATTATAACTTAAAAGTACAAATTATTAACTTTTTAACAAAAAATAAACCGACTTTAAAAATAAACAAAAAAGCTAAAAATAATATTTTTCACTACATTTTGAAGTCGGTGCAAGTTAATATATTTTGCCTGCTTGACACTTTGGCATAGGTACCTATAAATAGATAGATGATTTATAAAACGAAATCAACTTGAATTGAAACTTCTGATTTTAATTTTTTTATGCGTTTGCATCACGTTAGTGTTTCCAGTGAAAAAGGCAAGTTTTATTTTAGCCTTTGTTGCTTTTCAGTATCTATCCTGATATTATTTCTAAACTTCTTCTCTGTCTCTCTAAAACATTTATCGCTTACATTGAAGCCAAAATTGATTTCATGTGTATGGAGACAAAATGTATTGTACTAATTTTAATTAACTGTTAATGCTTAATGCTTTTAGGCTTAATGACTTTATAAGTTTATGTTTTGGTAAATAAGATTTACAATGAAATTTATGTGTAGATTGAGCATTATAGCAGATACTTATAGTGTGTTTATACCTAATCTATGATAAAAAAAAAACTTGTAACTTTAATGGGGGTAACGTGTGGAGACTTTCTTAATTTAATGCTGTGTGCAAATATCTGTGTGATAAGCGAAGAATATACCAAGTTATTTCCAAAAGGACTTTTATTTGCTGCTCCAATACCTATTACTTTACAACTTTGCCATGTTCGTGAAAAGTCTTAGAAAAAAATTGATATTTTAAAGGGATGAGCCTATGAAATAGATTTAGAAAAAACTTAAGAACTCGATATCAAAGCAGGAAGCAGCTCACATGAAAGTCTGACGCCGCGTTTGTTTGGCGTTTCGAATGGCGCAGTAAATACGGTCATCGGTGTATTATAATTATAGGCGTTAGGCTCGGGTCGCATGTAGCGGTTTTACATACAGAGAAAACGACTGAAAACCTAGTTTAAATTGTTTGGCAACAAAAACTAACTCAAATGTTTTTATTGTATGTTAATTAAGACGATGCTTACGATATATCTCAAGCTAAAGCTTTTTAAAGCTTGCATAGAAATTAATTAAAAAGTTCAAAAATTTCAAATGAATTTACTGAAATAAAATATCATGGTACTTCTTTACAGGCAGTGAAATTATAAATAAATTAATTAATGCTAGATAGGTACGTTTTTATTTTTACATTTTATTAAATAAATGTATGTATTAATAAACAAATTACCTTTGTTAACTTTTTAAAATACAACGTCTACTGAAACTTACTAAGTTCCTCCCACGTAACTAAAGAGAGTTTTAACAATAAACGCCCCGCGTGTAAGCATCCTAACCGGTGTTTATTCCCGTGGTGCTAACCGGGCGGTTATGTTACGATTTACGACGCGTTTTGTAACGTCGTCGTTCTCGTTTTTGTGCGCCCGCGCAGCGCGACACTCAATGGGCTCCTATGCTATGAAATATTTTTAGTTTATTAACCGTTGAAAGTTAAAGTATGTTTTTAGTTATTTGTATTAAGAATGCATTTTTAATTTAAGTTTGGTTCAGTTTTTTGGTTATAAATGTTGTATGTTGGAAGAGGTAAGAAAGATACGATTATATAAAAAAATTTTTTATGACAATTTCAGATGTCATAAAAAGTTTATATATCATTTTAACACATTATAAAAAGTTAAAACACAATTAAAAGAAAAACAAGAGTTAAAAATGGTATAAATAATAAATAATGGTACAAATCCATATATTCACCACTCTACTTGATAAAATATGCCTTACAAAAAAAAAAAAAAACTATTTTAACCTTTGTTCATAATTAGAGTTGAATAGATTCAGTTCCGTCTATTCTTCTGTCAGACTGCAATTCTGTAACCTGCTTGGTATGTAAGTGGGTATAATTACATGGGACTTAATAACTTTGTCCCATGCAATGCACCATGAAAGGTACAATGGAAAGTTTGACTAATGTCTCTTGGTATATGAATGGTAAAGTTGTAGACGGTGGATTTGGTGTTTATGTGATACTAAATAAAAAAAGTTTAATAAAATACATTTATTAACTGCTGACTTATCAGACAGACAGAGAAGACAATGAAAAAGTGTTATTTGAAATAAATTATATACATAAATTAATCCTGTATTATTTTTTATCAAAAGAGGAACAATGGTCATCAAAACTCAAAATACCATTTCGCTTACTAGAATTCTGCGTCTACTTTTTTAGTTTTGTATTAATTCAAATAGCTAAACTACTGAAAATATGTTGTTAAAAATTCTACGAAACCACTCAAATATATCCTTTTTAATACAAAAAGTGAAATAAAAATTGCTTTACAAACGACGGAATTATAAGATAACAAAATATACGCGTCGAAATGTGAACGTCCTCCTTTATCGAACTTGGTTTTTCAAACCATACTTTTTTAAAATCAAAGAGAAGAATTCATATAAAACCAGCAGTTAACACATAACATACCAAACTATCTATTAGTGATAATGAATGAACGTGTCATATTTTAATAGCAGCGATGATGTCCCACAGTTAATGTGTCATTAGCAATCCAGTGTATCTCTAAAAGCCCATTCCCACTTGTCGTGTGTCGGGTCCGGATTTCAATCGGATGTCGGCCTTTCTATTCACATCTACGATTTTTAATCGGACGATTAGTATGAATAGCTTCATATAAGATGTTCTGCCACTGGCACATCCGATTAAAATTCGGATCCGAGACACGACAAATGAGAATGGCTCTTAATGTGTCATTAGTAATCCAGTGTATCTCTAACGAAATGACAGGCTATTTTTAATCGAGACGGTTTTCTACACGCCGTCTTATTTTTGGCATTGGCATTTCATAAGCCGATTGTAAACAGAGCGTGTTGGTTTGGTATTGCTAAATTGGTACGTTTTTTTAAATAACGCTTGATGACTGTATTAAGAAGCTAAAGTTTATATCAAAAAAGTTTTTAATTAGACACAACAAATTAAAAAAAAATTGATTTTGTTACACCAATATTATTAATTAATTGAAATTAAAGTTTAATATACCTAAGTAACTTAATATTTAGCTCTTTGACTGAAAACTGATTAGCATGTTATTTAGATACATATGTATGTAAATTAATTTACAGTACAATTTTAATTGATTTTTTAAATTAAGTAAGCATAGTATCTACTAACAACAGCATGTAGCTCTATGTAATCAACTTTATCAACTTATCCGATATATTTTTCGAGTTTATTAAACGCATCGTTGGGAAGACACCCTAATATGAGTCAATGTTTGGCAACAACTATTGGTTTAGGACTGTTTATTTGTACGGAGTGCGGACGTACACTTTTCTGTCTTTGTATATAACTAACAAACAACTAGATATTATCTAATAAATTCTTGAACATCTGGTTGCTCTTATCTCTTTACTTTGTTTGCCTGTGACTCAAAAGCAGCCTATTTTGTATATTAGCTATATTATTATAAAGTGTATTTAAATGTACCATCCATACATCTATGCAGTCCCCAATACAGTCTTTTAAGTTTGTAATTTTAGTGGATGAATTCTGTTATTTTCTTATTTGGTAGGTTTAATGTTAAACATGTACATTTTACGAAGACTTTATCCTGCAAGGCTGCAATTTTTCTTTACAATTTATAAATATATAAATATATACGGACAAATCACACCGATTGAGCTAGCCCCAAAGTAAGTTCGAGACATGTGTTATGGGATACTA